>NQII01005299.1:138998-166226 GCA_002778355.1 Clitarchus hookeri
TTCCCCGCACCATTCTTGGACTGAGGTGAACTATCATTCGGCAGAGTCCCAGAACAATGAAAGTTATTAATCCCGATGTTAGTCTGCAGACCGACACATTCTTATGGAGAGCTATTACAAATATTCCCGGCATTGGCATGCGCAATATTTGCATTCCCATATTCTGAACAGTGCTTTCCAGCATTGGCCTTCCTGCCAGAACCCTCTGTTATGCCGCCCTTCACAGCATACAAACATCTGTTGCTCCTCACTTGAACGACTAATCCCTTGGTCACATAATACCCTATTAACACTTGTTCAACACCCACTGCCACCACTGCCTTCATTATCCCATCGTCAAAATAGCCAAACCAATCAGGCGATGCCGTCATATCGCTAATCTCTTTGACACGTGCATCCGGTTCGTCAGCAGTCCAATTACTCTGCCACCTGTCACCTCTTCTGTCTCCGGCCATTCGATACGAGTAATATCCACTCGCGCCACAGCCTTTTGCTGTACACAATTTCTATTTTCCGCCTTTGACTGCATGCTAATGCTAGCCTCCTTTTTTACAATAACACCCATTGTTTCCTTAATACAAGCTCTTTCAAACATACTACTGACTTTCCCAACTCTAACGTTTCGTCCGGCAATTAAATTTTGCATTCATAGTAAAGCCCCAGCAATCCATCAGCATAAAATGACATTTTGTCTAAACGAATAATAAAACCATACTGAAAATTTTTATATCCAAAATCAAGATTAACTTAAGCTTTCCCTACCAATTCCAATCTACTCCCTGTTGATGTGTATAGCTCAACACCATCATTCAACACATGAAAACAATTTACAGTTTCAAAACAACTCCTTTTTAAATAGTAACAGATGCACCCGGGTGTGCCAATAATATACTCTTTATGCCATATGTGAATATTTGTAACAGTAATCCGGAGTACATTCTCAAGGCATGTACCCATGAAACCTTCCTAGCAAAGATCGTCTGTCTCTCTATGTTAAGAGTCTGTCCACGGACGGAGTATCTTTTCAAAATAATTACACAACGGGACTTTGCAAACACTCATGAGGTGCCCATTCCTTTCACACCTTTCACATCCCGCTTTACTCCAGCAAGACTGTTCGCTGTGGCCTGCCTTATTATATTTACCGCACTTCCGCGACCAACAATCGCGAGCGAAATGCCCAGGTGTGTTACACACAAAATACCTTTTCCTATCCTGACTTTCAGGGCCCTTTTTATTACTCGGGAAACTACGTCAATTTCCCTTTGCGCCATTCCTTTCCTTTTTATAACCGTGTGTAGCTCCCCGGCGCAACGGGTCGCCAGCTACTCACTATCTTCCTCGTCCTGCACGAATAACACTGTCATCTCAAAATGTTGTGGCGAACATTATAGAACAAATCACTGTATTATTTTCAAATGACTTTGAGAAACACAGCTATTATATTTTCGTCAAGATCTTAGCACGGACTGAGACTTCCCGTGCTGAACTATTTGCCATACTACCGTCACCCACAAGCTTTAACCTAGTTGTGTATACCCTAACGTTCTCGTTGTCTTTCTGCATGCAGTTGAAAAACTTGTCCAAACTACTAACATGGCTTTTGTAAACTTATTCTCATACAGAAAATTCTCGAAATCTCACCAATTTCGGCATCCTTCATGTGTGGCTGCGCCTGCAAAACTATCAAAGCCTGTCCATCAGCATCATTTTACAACACATCCATTTCTCGCTGTCTCCCCAATTAACCATGTACATAATATATAACATACTTTATAGATATATATGTCTCGTTTTGAGCGGTTCTCATAAGACTCGACGATCTCCAATGGTAAATTTAAAAGGCGTAGCTAGACCAAAGTAAGTTTACAATATAACTAAATTAAATCAAACTTGAAAAAATTAAGAAACAAATTAATTATTCAATAAATTTTTCAAAACAAAAGTGTTTTAAAAAATGTACTTCATTTTTGATAAAAATTAAAATTTCAATAAAATGTTCAATAAAAAATTTAATATCAACTTCCATAAAAATTTCAAATAAAAAGTATTTTATAAATACTTACAAGATTGGATTGAATTTAGCTGAATTGGAAATTTAATTTTATCAAGCTAAGGCCTTTTATATCCACTCTATTAAATTTCCATTTTTTCATTCAAAATAACAGTTTTTTGATAATCTAAATTTAATAACCATTTCTAGACCAAAGTAAATTATTTACAGAAAATTGAATTAATAAAATATTTTATTAAATTCAAATATGAAACTGTTCTAAAGGAAATTCAATATTATGCATTGACTTATCTTTTTTAGATTTTACAAATCCTTTCTAAAAAATATAATAACCTTTTAATTTCGTAATTTTTAATCTTTATTTTAAATCATTTTAACATACCTGTGAAGCAAAAAAATTATAAAACTTTCATCCAAAACCCCATAAAATGTTAATACATTACAATGTATCTATAATTGGAGAAATTGATTTTTTATATGTTTTATTTAACTCTAACCCATTTCGTTTCATAAATTTGATTGAATTAATTAACGCGTTGAGAATTGAATTAATGTAATATAAAAAATAATTTTAAAAAATTAATTAATTAAATGGATAACTTAACTTAAAAAATGTAATGACTGCAGTGAAGAAAAATAAATACATTTTTTTTAATCCCATAAAAATTTAAAAGATAAGCATTTTAATAAATGTAAAACATGTGTTAGTGAATACAGAAGAGATCATTATAAAAATTATAAAATAATTCATAAAAAAGTACATTGTGGTCGTGGAAAAATTATTTATGAAAAATAGTAAGAAAAAAACAACGAAACTACATCTAAACATAATTGAACCATTTAATGCTTTTAAAAAAAATATTTTAACAATATGAAGAAACTAAAGATATTAATTAATTTTCTTCTCATCATAAAACAAGATATATACATTCACATAAATGTAATAATTGTACTTACAAATACACTAAAATTATTTTAAAATTAAGAAATACCTACCTGCTAAAAAAATATTTCATTATAAATATTCAAAAAATATATTTTATTAAAATTATATTTTGTAGTAATATAGCAATATCAAAATTGTAAAAAAAACTATGAACAAATACAAGAATTATTAAATGATAAAAAATATTGGTCATCAAGAGCTATTTGTGTTGTAAATTTACAAACTGCAAAAAAATTATTGAAATAGATAAATTATCTTACAAATAAATAAAATTAAGATTTAAAAAACTATATAGGATTATAAAACAAAAAAACAAATACTGACTTTTATAAGAATTAATATCTTTAGCAAAAAATACAATATAAACACGAATAAATCGTTATAACATAAAATAGTTTCAAAAAGATTATAATAGTAAATTATAAAACAGAACCCTTTTATTGACTATTATCAAGTTATTTTTAATAAAATATAAAATAAAAAAATTTCTTCTAAAATTTTAAGAATTGATAACACATAGTTACTAAATTTAAATATAGGTAAAAATATTAGACGGAAAGATACAGCTTTTAAATCAAGAATACAAATATTTGTAATTGAAAATTACATATCAAATATATTACAATGAATTTTTACAATCAATTAAAGAAGAAATTATCATCAGTATTAATAATATTTTAAGGTCAAACTATGTTATAGAATTAAATTTACTATTTAATGCTTTATATTTTAGAAATAATGATTTACAAGAAATTACTTAAAGAACTCAAAACACAATAATTGACAAATCAACTACTTTAGGCAAAACCTTAAATAATCAATTTGATGATATTTTAACAAAATTATTGAAATTTGAAGCATGAGGCTCTCGTTGGTCTCTACAGTCAATAGGAAATTTAGAACTATGTGTTAACAAATGTAATCCATTAAATGCTGCATCATATATAAAAATTACCAGATAAAAGCAAAAAAGCTTTTGTAATCATAAACACAATGATAAAAAAAATTTCCATTTGCTATAAAATGGGCTTTATATCCAGCAGTAGATCATGTAGAGAGAGTTTCTAAATATAAAAATATCCGTTTAGTAATTGGTAAAGTTTTATAATGGGCAAAGTCACAATATTTACCATATGGTGGTTTCCTATGGTTTAATTATCCATCATTTGATTTACAGTTTTGGACAAAATATATGTCGAAAATGAATAATAATTCCGATCATTAATATATTTCAGTAGTTGATTTAAAATAACCTAAAGAATTTTATAATTATCATAAAGATGTTCCATTAACTCAAAAACCAAGAAAATAAATAACTTTAGAAAATAAAGAGAAATATATTTTGCATTATAGAACTAAAAAATTTTTTTGCGAAAGCTGTAATAATAGAAGAATTTCATAATTTTTTTGAATTTAATTAATAAACTTGGTTTAAAATTTACAACGATCTTAACAAATAAGAACAAAAGGAATAATGATTTTGATAAAGATTTTCATACATTAATAAAAAATTTCCTTTACAGTAAAACTATGGAAAATATAAGCAAAACACAGCGTATAGAATTAATAAACAAGTTAAAAAAATTATTTTCTAAACCTAAATTTAACAAAGCTTCTATTTTTAGTGAAAATTTTGTGACTGAAACACAAATAAACACCACTTCACAGCATGAATATAAACAGCATTTAATAATAACTTTATACAACATTGCTGATCAAAAAAAAATACATTACTGAATTAAATACATTCTGGTGGCATTTATACAAAGAATATAAAACCATATGCCCTTTGACTAGTACCAATTGTATACAATTCACACATTTCCTCAAGCGTTCACTAACCCCAAACATAGTTTGAATTAATAACTTTGAAGGACACCAAAAAATTTATTAAAATAAAATTAGCTTGTGGTTTATTTAAATTTCACCTTATTTTAGAACAATTATTTTCCAATTACCAAAATCAATAAAACGGAATGGAGGGCAGCCGACTATGCCCATCAAAGCCTCCAGATCTCTAAAATAATATTTAAAAACAACAGTTAAAAGAAATTACAATGAGAGGCTGTTATAACGACCCTCCAAAGCTCCAACTGTTAGCATTTTCAATAAAACTAAGACAAATATAATTAAAACAGAGGCCCTAGCGAATGAGTCGTGGAAACGGAGAACATATTAAAAACTATTAAACTTGGGTGGCGCACAAAGGACTATCAGTCCACGTGGAAACAAGAGGCACAGCAGTCGCGAGACCATAGTTAAAACCAAACACAATTTAGAACGGCAGCCAAAACCAAATTTAGAAATTGAAGCAGCTACTGCGAATCCAAGCAACTACACTCACATGCCACACGAAATTTAAAAAAACATTAAAACTCTACCACAAAACACACTAACGTTTTCCACGACTCACCGCAATGTGCCCCATTGCTCTGTGCCAATGACCAGATGTCGTCGATTGAGGTCTGGTAGAAATGCAGCGTTGCTAAGCGAAGTGCAAGCGGCCCAGGACAGAACAATAGAGTAGAGTCCCGTAACTCGGCCGCGCAAGGCCTTAAATTAGAACCTGCCGCCGATCTTAGAATGAGACGCACGCGATGAGGAGGGGGAAAGGCTGGAGAGGGAATGCAAGGAGAACAAAGGAGGGGATTCCGAGCACGAGCAAAGAGTACGCCACCGACCGCCAATATAGAGGGCGCACTCAAGAGTAACGAGACAGCGTAGATGGCGCAATTTAGTTGCAGTTCATATGTATAATATTAAATAACATTTGACATACATATTTATATTTGATTACAAATTTTAAAAATTTCTAAAGAATTTATTTATAATTTTTATCATAAAGTCATAAAACCAAAATATAAAGAAAATATGGAATTAAATATATAATAAAAAACTTTAAGATTTCTATTCTAAAATGAACAAAATTATAAACGAATTAGATGCTAGTGATAATCCAATAAATAATATATATAATATACCACAAATTAAAAAGGAAAAATGATAGACAAAATTAGAGATGAAAATAATGGAAAAATAATGACAGAATTTGTTGACTTAGGTAAAAATGTACGCTTATAAAGTTGATGAAAAAGAATTTCAAAAGTCTAAAGAAGTATAAAAATTTGTTGTTAAAAATCAAACACACTTCGAAAATTATAAAAATGTTCTTTTCGAAGAAAATAAAATATATAGAAAAATTAATTTAGTAAGATATTATATACACGAAGTATTTATAGTTCAAACAACTAAAATAACCTTAAGTTATGAAGACGATATCAAATTAATTTTAGAAAATAAAAGTAATACAAAACATCACGGCTGTATATAAAAATAAAAAATATAATATTAAATTATTATTTTAAATATTCATTTTTTAAAGTTTTGTAATTTTTTTTTCAATTATTTTAAAATGTTCTAATAAATAAAACAAGAAAATAATAAACGTAAATTTTGAAGCATTAAATAATAGTCATCTTATATATGAAATCTTTTTTAATATTTAAGTTTTAAGTATCTAAAAATCATGTTTGTTAACTAATGACAATAAGGGCTGAGTATAAAAGAATACCCAAACTTTGAAGGTCTATAATATCAAAGCCAAACAACCTACAACCTTAATTGACCAAACAAATGAACCGTGGAACCGTGAAATTTTTTTTACCATACATACATAAATGTGCAATGAGACCACGACGAGCGGTCCGAACTACATCTACGTGATAATCGAACTCGTTCCACACTCTTGTCAGCATGTTCGATGTTACAGTTTGGATGGCGTTCGTAACTATCGGTTTAAGGCGGTGAGGGGGTAGCGAGCTCGCATTCGACACGTCAATGTGAAGGGGACGGTCTGATGTTTCCTTTATTGTGCGCCATCCCATTGGCACCTTGCTATTTGCGGATACCTGAACGAGACGTTAGGCAACGCTGGATTGGTAGTGGAGCAGCTGGTGACCAGGCTCTTCATCACTGGCCCCCAAGGAGCCCAGATCCTACCCCGTGCGATTTTTTCTATGAGGGTACATAAGAATCAACTGTTTCTTCCACCATTGCTGACTAACATTGACGACCTCAAAACGAGAATTACGGATGCCATCCAAACCGTAAGACCGGACATGCTGACAAGACTGTGGAACGAGTTTGATTATCGCGTAGATATCGTTCGGGCCGCTCATGATGGTCGCATTGAACATTTATGAATGCATGTTAAACCAACTTCACGGTTCCACGGTTCATTTGATTGGTCAATCAAGGTAGAAGGTTGTTTAGTTTTGATATTATAGACCATAAAATTTGGTGTATTCTTTTATACTCATGCTGTATAAAATATGTCATTATAAATTATATGATATCGAAAAAAAAATTATATTGATTGGTATTATATATTACAGCTTGCAAAATATCTAAAGAGTTGATAAAAGAATCTGAAGATGAAATAAATTTTAATTATTTTACATGTTCACCATATTTAACTAGTTCAATAATATAAGAACTTACAGATTACATAAATTTTAAAGAATTATTGTGTTGTAGAAGATTTTCAGAAAATGTTGTTCGAGAGTTCTAAAAGGAAGCTGATTGGGAAAATTATTGTTATATATAAATTCCATTTATTAGATAGTTATATAAAATAATTTAAATATAAATATATTTATAGCTATAATAAATATCCTCATATATTACATAATACACTTTTAAATTTAATATTTTATTAAATTATAAACATAACAAATATAGAAATAAAATAATTATTTTTAAAAGTATTTAACAAAAATAAAACACTGAGTATAAGTTTCATAATTGAAAACTAAATAATAATATGAAACATTATTTTTATTTTGTTCTTCACAACAATTTAAATATTACCAAGTATCATTTACAAAAACAGAAAATTTCTTAAATTTTGTTACATCTTATTAATTTTAAAATATTTTCTTTAATTTAGCATGTAATGCCTTTTATCAATATCAGACTCCGATTGTTTAATTTCATATTTATTTTCCAAAGGGTCTAAAAGCTCTAAAATTTGATATATTTATATAAAAAATTATAATTAGACAATAAAAAATAAAAATAATTAATTAATATATTTTCTATGTCTGCTCCATCGAAATGAATTAAAGTATTGTTTTCATCTCTTATTTCTGAAACAATATAATTAAACCTCTGATTATTAATTTTATATAATAGAGGATAAGCAGACTCATATACAATTGAAACACAAAATCCAAACAATTTTTTTAGATTCTAAACTAGCTATGATTTAATTTATAAATTATTCAATTCGTTATATTTTATAAACATTCCATTAGCTAACTTGCAANCTAAACTAGCTATGATTTAATTTATAAATTATTCAATTCGTTATATTTTATAAACATTCCATTAGCTAACTTGCAATGAACATTTATAAATTTTAAAGAATTGAAACAAAATTTTTATACCCAAATCATTTCTAAATTTTTTTTTTACCTACAATATCTGATAACTGGTCATCCAATGTAATATCATATTTTCTATTAATATTTATTCTATTTATTATATTATTTGTTTCTAAAACAATACTATCAGTTCTAAATTATCATATAAATTTATAGCTTTTTTCTAATGATTTAATATCGTATTTGACTTTTGCAATAATAATGTTTTCATTTGTATCAACAACTGTGATTACATTATTATTTATATTTAGTGTTAAATATGTTGTGCGAAATCTAATAAAAGCAATAGAATGTTCACCATGAAGAATATCATAATGAAGTGTTCTCTCTAATATAGAAATAGTACTCGTTAACTTAAAATCTTTATTCGCTATTATAATAAAATGTTTATTAAATGAAGAAAGTTTATTGGGGAATTAATGTTTTAATAAATGAAGGAAAAAAATTGTGATTTATTTACAGATAATATTAGAGCTATAAAATTTGGGCGTAGTAATTGCCGCAAAAGTATTTTAATGAATAATATTATATATAGAACTGATAGGTTAAATTTTAATCAATAATGTTTTTATGGAAGAGTTTAAATCAAGAAAAACATAATCAAACCGATTATTCCAAAAAAAGAAGTAAAAAAATAATAAACCTTTTGGTTTCTTTTAATAATAAAGATGTGACAAAAATAGCAATTTTTATCATTTAGCTTAAATTTATTTTAGAGTGCCAAAATAATAAGTAAGATATAATACTGATTTGTATCTATATTTACACAAAATTATACAAAATTAAAACATATTTATAATGATTTTGTTTGGTGGAAATATGTCTTACGGTAAATTTTAAGAAATATATTCAAAATGTGGGAATAAAAATTTTGGATTTATTTGTATAGATATAAATAGAATAAATTGTGATAGTGAATATAGAAATCAGATTAAACATTGTAATAGTTTAATTAATAAATACAAAAGATACAAAAATACCAAAAATNTAGTGAATATAGAAATCAGATTAAACATTGTAATAGTTTAATTAATAAATACAAAAGATACAAAAATACCAAAAAAACAATGTAGAAATGTAAATAAACAATTATATATTTACAATTTCTAATAAAAGGGTGTATTATTTTAAAAAAAACTAAGTAACAGTTTTAATTTTAAAATTAATTTTTATAAATAAAATGAGTGCTAAAAATGAAAATATTTGCTGAAAATTTTTTTAAAAAATTATAAAAAAAAATTTATTTTAATAGTTTTTTTTTTTGCATTATTTGACTTACCCCTAAATTAATTTAAGAACATTGTCTAGAGTATTACCAAATTACAATGNTTTTTTTTTTTGCATTATTTGACTTACCCCTAAATTAATTTAAGAACATTGTCTAGAGTATTACCAAATTACAATGTAGAAAATGTATAAATGTGGAAATCAAACACATTTTCTCAGTTTCTTTTCTACTAGCTAACAGGCCTGGCTTCGCCCAGTTACAATTGAGTTTTACAGTGAAACACTAATAAATAAATTGGGAAAAGACATTTGATTTATGTGAAAACAGAATTATAAAATTATACTATGTTGGCCTAGGTTTTTAACTGATTACAGCAACCAAAAATAAGAGAATATTTTTTACGCGATAACCTAGAAGTAGGGTATTGTTTTTGGAGTGTATCTGTGCAACTATGGCGTAGTTACCACACTTCCGCTTTCCAGCGTCGATGTATGAAAATCAAAACGTGAGTTTCAACAAGTGTTAGCTTTAGAAATAAGTGTACCTAGGTACTGCCTTTTTGCGCTTCACTGAGGGATCTTAATCGATCACCAAAGTTAAGCAAATTTCCCAGCGGCAGAAATTTGGATGGGTGACCGTTTAGTGACATTACATCTGAGCGCTTCCGGGTTTGGGAGGGCATGTTAAATATTCGGTCCCAGTTGTTATCGATTGATAGCAGTCGTTAAGCAGTCTCAGAGGTCCTTGAACGGCCTGATAAACTCTGACTCCAGAGAAAAAAAAATATTTCGGTCACACTCCCAGCCATTGCAGAATTATGTTATGTTGTTGACGTGTGACGTAATAGGAAGTAGAGCAGCGCTGTCTTTAACCCTCCCCCAACTCCCACCCGCTTAAACCATGTAGGGCATTACCAGACAACACGTGTCACCCGTTCACGCATACAGGGACAAGCTGAGAGGTAGTAGAGCGTGCAGGCCATTCCATGTGTTGCCGCCCATTCCATGTGTTGCCGCCCTCGGGCCTCCTCCTCCCACCCTCCTCCCTCCCCCTTCTAAGCTCTGTGAAATTTTTAAATACCGAGAAATTATGAGATAGTCAGGCATATTCTGCCTGAAGTTGAAAACACGCACCGAGAAACAGCTGACAAGCTGANCCATGGCACGTGTAAGCAGTGTTCGTTATACTGTGCCTATGCCCTTCCCCCTCCACCAACTAGAGAGACATGTGTAGAACTTAGGGAGGGAGTCTATAAAGGATAAAAGCCAATTTACGAGAGAAGATGAAGTTAGTTGATTATTACCGCACAGAGGGGTCAGTCGTAATCACAAAAGAGAAGGCCGGGAAGATCGGAACCCGGCCACATCAATCAGTCGAAGCAAGGAGCAGCAGGTGGCACGGAGTTCGGTACTGCCACCCCGGGAAGCGCAGGTAGTCAGTCGCGACATTAAGGGGTCAGCCAAATCGGGTCGCGAAAAGCTAGATGCGGAATGCAGGACAGAATCAGAGACAGTTACCAGAATCACATCGGACGAGTAGTATCACCACACCATGACGCGAGTCAGTCAGTCAGTTACTGCATAAGTCAGTCAGTTACCAGTCACCAGTCAGCAGTTACCGCATAAGTCAGTCAGTTACCAGTCACCAGTCAGTCAGTTACAATGAACAGAGAAGGCGGAAACAAGTGGTGAACTTCAATGAGAAGTGCCATTTTGAGCTAGTGGGATTGTCCAGTGCAACCTCGGGTCGAGGGCCGGGGTGGGGACTCACAGACGGGTTTCCTCGCCGGGACATGGTAGGGTAGTAAGCAGTAAGTTACTACCCTAAGCCGAGAACAGGAGCGAGTGGTGAGCTTAAACGAAAAGCGCCATGTCGGGAGGAAGTCAGATGTGTGAAACAAGCCAACCACAAAGGGCCTTTAACAGGGTCATTCAGCTCACCAGACATCATAAACTGCCAGAATGTATCCGGGCCATCCAACTCACCTGATCTCAACTGCCGGAACTACTACCACGCAACATGTGCAGATAAGTAACCCCGTCGTCACTCAGGGACCTGCCCTGACACCTAATGCCCCCACAGTGTCGGAAACATAGCCAGAACAGTGTAACCAGCCCTTCAGGCCTGAACTCGCAGGGCGTTAAAATATGAGTAAATTCTTGCTTCAAGGTGCCGGGAAAGTATGTATAAAGTCCTGCAGCAATGCCGGAAATGTGTAAATGATTTCCCGTTAAATAAACCTGTTCAAAACCAAGACGTAACGAAGTATTGTTATATATACCCTCAACCTCCATGGCACCTATAGTCTGTTTCCAGTTAATCTTAACTGTAGACCCTACGAACCATCTGTACACCACAGGTGGGGAGTAGCATCATTGTTATTCCACAGAAACCGTCCAATTTTCCGGGATAAAAAGTATCCTATGTCCTACTCCAGGACCTAAAGTACCTACATACCAAATTTCATCAAAATCCGATCAGCTATTATGGATCTGAGTGGTAAAAAACACCCACACACACACACAGACTTTCGCATTTACAATATTAGTACGATTTCTTAATTGGTGTTTATTTTTAATTAATTTTTGTTAATTTATTTCTTTATTTTGAATCTTTAAGTTTTTCTTTTAATTTATTTATATTTTTGTATTTTACATTTTTCTTTTAATTGTTCATTCTCTTGTTTCAATTTATACTTTCNCTTTTAATTTATTTATATTTTTGTATTTTACATTTTTCTTTTAATTGTTCATTCTCTTGTTTCAATTTATACTTTCATTTTTTAATATAATAATTTTCTTGCTTTAGTTAATATTTAATACTTAATAAATCATTTTGATTTCAAACTACCTCTTTATTAAACTTATTAATTTTTTCAATTTTTCTAAAGNTTTAATACTTAATAAATCATTTTGATTTCAAACTACCTCTTTATTAAACTTATTAATTTTTTCAATTTTTCTAAAGGTTTTTAAGTTGTATATGTCTTACTAAGTTTAAAAGTTCTACTCCACAGTCACATTTTATTTTTTAGAAAGTGTATTTATTTTAACTAAACAGGTTTTCACATTATATGATTTCTTTCTCTATAATCTGCTTGTATTTTGTATTATAAATACCATAAATACCAACAATTCAATGTAGAAAATGTGAAAATGTAGAAGATAAAAACTAAATTATAAAATGTTATATCATACTGGAAGATAAAATTACATATATTTTATGAAATTACAGGAATTTAAATATAACTGTTGAAATTAAATGCAGTTTCAGTAACTCGGGAAGTGGGTTCACTGGATTTTAAAAGAAAAAGGAGAAAATCAAAGAATCTTTAGATAATTATATCAAATGAATGAAGTATTAATACACAATTAAAATTTAATATTAAATTATGCTACTGAAATACTTAAACAAATATCTAAATTGCATTTAATTTAAGAAATTATAGAAATAGAAAAAAAATTTGAAAAATCAAATCTCTATATATTTTGTTTTACAAATTTGTATATACTTATATTATAAATACTTACAGTACCAAAAATTTCAAAACTACAAAAAATGTAGAAAGTGTAGTAAATGTATATNTACTTATATTATAAATACTTACAGTACCAAAAATTTCAAAACTACAAAAAATGTAGAAAGTGTAGTAAATGTATAAATGTAGAAGCTAAAAAATTATATTCTTATAAACGTACCTGAGAGGCGTATCTGGATTCGTGGAAGGTCTTAATAAAAATAAAAAATTAATTTGATTTTAAATTTATTCACACTGCTATTATTNGTATCTGGATTCGTGGAAGGTCTTAATAAAAATAAAAAATTAATTTGATTTTAAATTTATTCACACTGCTATTATTTACAGCACTAAATTATCTCCACAAATACTCTTTTATTTCTCAGGAAGCGCAAAATTTTATGTCTATTTGAATTGTAATTAACGACCTTCTTAATGTCTCTGGTTTGTTAGTCAACTAACTCATACTCATCATTAAAACATGTTCAGACTACCTGTTGCCATCAATTGTAATGTATTTCACTTAGGCATCCAGTCCGCTAGTCCAGCCTGCCAGTTAAAATCTTCACTGCTGTGATGCTCGCTGTCGGAGATTTCCTTCCATTAGTCACTTCTCTCGCCGCTTGTGTCGCTCGTATATCGCCAAATCTCCAGTCACTCCTACATACAACAACTGCTGACTCAGAGGCCTGTATCCCTTTTATATTTGTCGCCCTGACAATCTGGAAGGTTCAATGTACCCCGAGTCACGCTGAGAGAATGAGGTCAGTAATCAAGAGCATTCTTCAGATAAACGCAAAAATCCTATCCGCCGAAGGTAAGGAGCAGCGAGCCGCCAAAGGGTTATCACGGCTGAATGCCTTCGTAACTTAAAATGCTGGTAGGATTATCTCTCGCTTGTCATTCAAAACATTCCATTGACTTGCCACCCAACAATCATATCTATTTTCTGTCCTTCTCTTCCGCCTGCTCGTATGGGGCAGGCCTAGGTCAGTGGGGCAGGCTACGGTCAGTGGCACAGACCGGTGACATGTAGCAATATCTTTATATACTGGAGAGCCAAAAAAACTGGTATAGGCGTGTGTATGCAAATAACAGAGGTATAGGACCCATAAGAGTAACGCGATGCGGTCGGCAACGCCTATATAAGACAACAAGCGTCTGGCAAAGTTGCTAGATCTGTTACTGCTGCTACAATGGCAGGTTATCAAGAATTAAGTGAGTTTGAACGTGGTGTTAAAGTCGGTGCACGAGAGATGGGACATAGCATCTCCGAGGTAGTGATAAAATTTGGATTTTCGAGTACAACCATTTCAAGAGTGTACAGTGACTATTGGGGATCTGGTAAAACAAAAATTTTTGACATCACTGCGGCCGAAAAAAGTTTGTGAACGAACAGGACAAACGACGACTGACGAAAATCATTAAACGTGGCAGACGTGCAACCCTTTCTCAAATTGGCGCAGATTTCAATGCCTCCTGCATATCTTCAGATNAATCATTAAACGTGGCAGACGTGCAACCCTTTCTCAAATTGGCGCAGATTTCAATGCCTCCTGCATATCTTCAGATATTAGTCGAGTCCATGCCACGTCGTCTTGCGGCACTTCTGCGTGCTCGCGGGGGCCCTAAACGATATTAGGCAGGTNTTAGTCGAGTCCATGCCACGTCGTCTTGCGGCACTTCTGCGTGCTCGCGGGGGCCCTAAACGATATTAGGCAGGTAAACCAGTTTTTTTGGCTCCTCAGTGTATTTTAATATAAATATACATTACATTGTTTTTAAAGTACGTAATTCAGTGTGTTAATTTTAACAGTTGTTTTTGCATGTTAAAAGGTGTAAGTCGTTGACTTACACCTAAATAATTTTAAATTTTTCTATCATTTCTATATAGGTAAAAATTAATTGTATTTTTGGCATTTAAGGTATAACTGTCAGCTACATTTAAAAATTTACATTTTTAGTAATTTTATTATTTATCATTTTATCATATCACAGTAATTTCTAAATAACAATTAAATATTTTAATTTTAAAAGCAATTTTTTTTATTTTTCTTTATGTAAAAATTTATGTAATTTTCAATATCTTCATAATATATAAATTTATAATTTTATTTTAACCTTCTACATTTTTACATTTTCTNTTTATGTAATTTTCAATATCTTCATAATATATAAATTTATAATTTTATTTTAACCTTCTACATTTTTACATTTTCGTAATATAATTATTTGTTATTTTAGTATTTATAATATATATAAACACTAATTTTTAAATATTAATATATAGAAGGGCTTGGGTCTGGAGCCACAGCCGACATCATGCTCTGTCAATCCAGTCAGCCAGCGGCCATTTTATCTGAAAAGTTTCTTTTTCCCTCGAATTCGACCATTTTTCGCTTTAAATTTTCTTTTTTCCTTAAAATTTCCAATTTTCCCCTCAAACATCACCGATCCCCTCATTTGCAAAGAACGATCACCTTATTTGCAAAAAANAAAAAAAAAATCATAAAATAAAAAAAAATCTCCAGGTTACAGGATGCGACCCCTGAAATTCCAAAATTAAATATGGAAAAACATTTATTCATTAAAAATAACAACATTACCAGAAATAACAAAATTATGGCATAGAACATTTAGAAAATGTAGTCAAAATTTGATAATAAAATAAGTTTTTTTATTGTTATTAAAATATGTAATTTATTACCAATATATAAATTTAAAAAACAAGTATTAGACATGTATATAGTTATATTATAGATACTGAAGGTATATTAAAGTAGAGAGCATGGACATAAGGGTTTCGGGTTTTGGAGCTAGAGCCGACATCGTGATCTGCCATTCTGGTCGATCAGTGGCCATTTTATGTCAAAATTTCCTTTTTTCCTTCGAAATCGACCATTTTTCTTTTAAAATTCCCTTCATCCCCTTTTCCCCATAAAATTCTCCATTTTGCCCTCAAAAAGCACCGGTCCCTTCATTTTCAATGAACTATCCCCTTATTTGCAAAAACGATTCATAGGCAGTAGTTGGGGAATCGTTTTTTAATTTTGACCTTAACCAACGATCTTGACTTTGGATGAATGACATTATGCCAAAAAATTCCAAAAAATAAAAAAAAATGAAATCAAGGAAAGCATTACATGGATGACTCCAACCAAAATGTTGGATGACAGTACCATTTATCCAATGACCTTATTAAAAAAAACTCGAGAAAAAATTGTAAAAATCTAATACATTCATGAGTCGGCGAGCATACTATAGCCACCATCTTGGTACCAGGTGACCTTGACCCATAATATTGACCTTGACCCCATGATCGTGACTTTCAATTACCTTGACCACAAAAAATTTAAACTTTCAAAAATCTATAAAAAAATTATTGAAAACCTAATTTATAAAATGACATTTCCGGAGGTTCCCTCAGCACCATGTCCAGAAGACGACTGAACCTCGAAAATATTTATCATTGGTCAATTAGTCGGCACCCTTCACTCCCTCCCACAAAATCTCTTATTGGTTGATTACTTGTGTTCGCTTCACCCTCGATAAGTGTTTTTTTATTGGTTGATTACTCACGCTCACTCGAGCCAACACCAATATTTATCCTAGGGTTATTAGTTACAGGCCTCCACTCTCTCCACCGTTGCTAATTCTGTCGAATGCACTCCACTCACTATATTCATTTTCTCTTTTGTATTTGTTTTCATTTTCATTACCTAGATGATGCTGGTGTATAAAGTTATCNACTCACTATATTCATTTTCTCTTTTGTATTTGTTTTCATTTTCATTACCTAGATGATGCTGGTGTATAAAGTTATCGATTTAGTTACCAGTCAAGTTGCCGACTGAGCCACCATGATGGTTAATGTCGACCTTGACTTTGACCATAGGTGACTTTAATCCTAAAACAACTAGAAAAATCACTAAATTGAAAAAAATTCAAAAATCAAGAGAGAAATTACATTTTTGACACCGACTAACATCTTGGATTATATTTTGCATAGTCACCTTTCCATCATACTCAGTCATTCCTTCTCATCTGTATTCAATTAACCATCTTGTATATTACCCGTGCTTTGTTTACCCATTTCAGCCATCTTAGATTTCATCACAACCACCATCTTAGATAACATTGTCACTATGTTTCCCACATACTTATGCTCTATCATTCCATGTAAGCCATTTATGATTTCATTTGTTTAAACTAAAACGCGAGCTGTCGTTAACACCTTTCTTTCATGCTTGCCATGCCATGCCCACCAAATTTGATTTCATTTTTCTTAGTAATCTTCCTTTTATTCTCTATCATTCCTACTTCATTTAATCACTAGGCCATCGTATTATATTTTATTCTTGCTCTGTCATTCCACCTCGATTTGATAGCCTCCTTATTATTTGGTCCGCTAGAACCACCATAGTGGATTACATCACTTCTGCAATATTTGATTATAAAATATGATCATGTTCTTTAACCATTAAGATCTTCCATTTAGTTCGTCATTTGTGTTTACTAAGAAAATAACTTTGGTGTATTAGAGCTGGACTGGGCATGAAGACATTTTATAGGACATTTCTTCGCCAATTACTACACTGAATCAGGTCTGGCCAGGCTCGACTCAGCCTTTACCCGGCCCTCCCACCATTTCTCAGAGCCAAATTTCTAACACATCAACAGCATACTTCCAAGACTACTACATTCAACCTACTTTGAATGTGAGAAAATATTAATCCACTCTTCTTCCATGCTCTTCAACAAATACCTATGTTACCTTATCAATGATAATGCACATCCAGTGATTGGTGTAAACAAGAAATCTTGAAGTGCCAACTTTCAAATAATAATATTTTGACAAATCATTTCATTTATATTTATTATCATGCTCAATTAGAGTATCGGCTTTTAGTGGCAGATCTGAAAACCAAGGCTACCATACACCCTACATCAGGGAAAGTTGGCATGCTAGGACAAGGCATATCAATAGTAGCGAGAAATAAAACACTTTTGTTTATTCACTGAAAACATATTTTTTTACGTTCATCAGACTACAAAAATTAAAAAAATCAAAATCCTTACATTCTCCATACTAAACATGCAGTGTCTTTCCAGTAACATGCTCAATTTTCACATAATTAATATAATCTCCTTAATACACAACTTGAGGCACTCTACATGACCAAGCATCCACCCAGAACCCTTTGCCAAATATTCTCCTTCTTCACGACAAAGTTTTTCTTTCAAGGCCTCTACAGCCTCTGGAATGTTAANGAACCCTTTGCCAAATATTCTCCTTCTTCACGACAAAGTTTTTCTTTCAAGGCCTCTACAGCCTCTGGAATGTTAACAATGTTGTACAATGCTTCATTCGCAGTCTTGAATGCCCGCCGGCTGATATCTTCAGCCAAATCTGAGGCTTATCATAGGCACATTCCAGCCAAACATTATATTTTATGGGACCTTCTTCGACTTCTTATGTTAATTGATTTATTATCCTTTGCGTAATGTGGTCCAGGTATGTACATATATTTCGTACCAACAAAGTTATTTCCAATTACATTATCTTTTTTAATGACCTTGAATGATGATAGTTAGGGTAGAATTCATTCGATGTGGTTTGCCAACAGCTAGTGCAAGATGTTTCGTAGCTGCATGAACTGTACCTTCTTCGAATTTATCTTCAGTGTATCGCCTCGTTTGAACAGATGCTTGCACTTGACACATTTTTCATAGCACAGGAAGGAGACTTCACACAAATAGTTCTTTCATGCTTCGTTGCATCTTGGCTGTGGGCAAATATCTTGTCACAGTAACAGCAATGAAGCCTTGATGAAGTCATCAAATGCAGCACTACTGTAGGTGACCCATCCAAAGAAGTCGAAGGTGCTGTCGACGTCATGGCTTAAGACGTTGATGGCTGCACTGCTGTAGGTACTACATCCGTTGAAGCTGATAGCATTCCCGAAGAAGTCAATGGCAACACTGCAGAAGGTGACCCATCTGAATAAGACGATGGTGTTTTCGGCGTCATGCCTAAAGAAGCCTATGACGGTACTTCTGTGAATGACCTATCCGAAAAAGTCGATGGCACTGTAAGTGTCATGCTCGAATAAGTCGATGATAGTACTGCTGTAGGTACTGCTGCTGTACCCACAATCATAATTTTTATAATATTTTCACATTTCTTTCACAAGCTGAGATGGTGTATCATTCACATCAGCTGCTGTCAAACTAAGCCTCTTAGATGACCACTCAACTGCTTTTAATATACACATATGCAAGCCCTATGTCATCATGTTGACATTGAACCAATCATGTGACATCAATAAGACATTGCAGTAACAAGGACAAACCAATTACCGAGTTGCTACGTGATTGCAGCTGGCAAATCTTTTGTAAGCATTGAGCCATCACATGAAGGAGTCAGTCGGCAGGAGTCTGTCTGCAGGAGTCAATATTTCCATCAATCCTTCTGCTCTTCTGGTGGAACACCTACAGCAGTGCAGCCATCGACGTCTTCAGGCTGGAGTGTACCTATGAAAAGCCTCAAACTTTGGATGAAGACATCAGCCAGCGGGCATTCAAGACTGCGAGTGAAGCATTGTACAACATTATTAACATTCCAGAGGCTGTAGAGGCCTTGAAAGAAAAACTTTGTCGTGAAGAAGGAGAATATTTGGCAAAGGGTTCTGGGTGGATGCTTGGTCATGTAGAGTGCCTCAAGTTGTGTATTAAGGAGATTATATTAATTATGTGAAAATTGAGCATGTTACTGGAAAGACACTGCATGTTTAGTATGGAGAATGTAAGGATTATGATTTTTTTAATTTTTGTAGTCTGATGAACGTAAAAAAATATGTTTTCAGTGAATAAACAAAAGTGTTTTATTTCTCGCTACTATTGATATGCCTTGTCCTAGCATGCCAACTTTCCCTGATGTAGGGTGTATGGTAGCCTTGGTTTTCAGATCTGCCACTAAAAGCCGATACTCTAATTGAGCATGA
The DNA here is from genome assembly GCA_002778355.1 of Clitarchus hookeri. NCBI lineage: Eukaryota > Metazoa > Arthropoda > Insecta > Phasmatodea > Phasmatidae > Clitarchus > Clitarchus hookeri. The sequence goes on from NQII01005299.1 coordinate 159,152, forward strand.
TAATAAATATAAATGAAATGATTTGTCAAAATATTATTATTTGAAAGTTGGCACTTCAAGATTTCTTGTTTACACCAATCACTGGATGTGCATTATCATTGATAAGGTAACATAGGTATTTGTTGAAGAGCATGGAAGAAGAGTGGATTAATATTTTCTCACATTCAAAGTAGGTTGAATGTAGTAGTCTTGGAAGTATGCTGTTGATGTGTTAGAAATTTGGCTCTGAGAAATGGTGGGAGGGCCGGGTAAAGGCTGAGTCGAGCCTGGCCAGACCTGATTCAGTGTAGTAATTGGCGAAGAAATGTCCTATAAAATGTCTTCATGCCCAGTCCAGCTCTAATACACCAAAGTTATTTTCTTAGTAAACACAAATGACGAACTAAATGGAAGATCTTAATGGTTAAAGAACATGATCATATTTTATAATCAAATATTGCAGAAGTGATGTAATCCACTATGGTGGTTCTAGCGGACCAAATAATAAGGAGGCTATCAAATCGAGGTGGAATGACAGAGCAAGAATAAAATATAATACGATGGCCTAGTGATTAAATGAAGTAGGAATGATAGAGAATAAAAGGAAGATTACTAAGAAAAATGAAATCAAATTTGGTGGGCATGGCATGGCAAGCATGAAAGAAAGGTGTTAACGACAGCTCGCGTTTTAGTTTAAACAAATGAAATCATAAATGGCTTACATGGAATGATAGAGCATAAGTATGTGGGAAACATAGTGACAATGTTATCTAAGATGGTGGTTGTGATGAAATCTAAGATGGCTGAAATGGGTAAACAAAGCACGGGTAATATACAAGATGGTTAATTGAATACAGATGAGAAGGAATGACTGAGTATGATGGAAAGGTGACTATGCAAAATATAATCCAAGATGTTAGTCGGTGTCAAAAATGTAATTTCTCTCTTGATTTTTGAATTTTTTTCAATTTAGTGATTTTTCTAGTTGTTTTAGGATTAAAGTCACCTATGGTCAAAGTCAAGGTCGACATTAACCATCATGGTGGCTCAGTCGGCAACTTGACTGGTAACTAAATCGATAACTTTATACACCAGCATCATCTAGGTAATGAAAATGAAAACAAATACAAAAGAGAAAATGAATATAGTGAGTGGAGTGCATTCGACAGAATTAGCAACGGTGGAGAGAGTGGAGGCCTGTAACTAATAACCCTAGGATAAATATTGGTGTTGGCTCGAGTGAGCGTGAGTAATCAACCAATAAAAAAACACTTATCGAGGGTGAAGCGAACACAAGTAATCAACCAATAAGAGATTTTGTGGGAGGGAGTGAAGGGTGCCGACTAATTGACCAATGATAAATATTTTCGAGGTTCAGTCGTCTTCTGGACATGGTGCTGAGGGAACCTCCGGAAATGTCATTTTATAAATTAGGTTTTCAATAATTTTTTTATAGATTTTTGAAAGTTTAAATTTTTTGTGGTCAAGGTAATTGAAAGTCACGATCATGGGGTCAAGGTCAATATTATGGGTCAAGGTCACCTGGTACCAAGATGGTGGCTATAGTATGCTCGCCGACTCATGAATGTATTAGATTTTTACAATTTTTTCTCGAGTTTTTTTTAATAAGGTCATTGGATAAATGGTACTGTCATCCAACATTTTGGTTGGAGTCATCCATGTAATGCTTTCCTTGATTTCATTTTTTTTTATTTTTTGGAATTTTTTGGCATAATCTCATTCATCCAAAGTCAAGATCGTTGGTTAAGGTCAAAATTAAAAAACGATTCCCCAACTACTGCCTATGAATCGTTTTTGCAAATAAGGGGATAGTTCATTGAAAATGAAGGGACCGGTGCTTTTTGAGGGCAAAATGGAGAATTTTATGGGGAAAAGGGGATGAAGGGAATTTTAAAAGAAAAATGGTCGATTTCGAAGGAAAAAAGGAAATTTTGACATAAAATGGCCACTGATCGACCAGAATGGCAGATCACGATGTCGGCTCTAGCTCCAAAACCCGAAACCCTTATGTCCATGCTCTCTACTTTAATATACCTTCAGTATCTATAATATAACTATATACATGTCTAATACTTGTTTTTTAAATTTATATATTGGTAATAAATTACATATTTTAATAACAATAAAAAAACTTATTTTATTATCAAATTTTGACTACATTTTCTAAATGTTCTATGCCATAATTTTATTATTTCTGGTAATGTTGTTATTTTTAATGAATAAATGTTTTTACATATTTAATTTTGGAATTTCAGGGGTCGCATCCTGTAACCTGGAGATTTTTTTTTATTTTATGATTTTTTTTTTTGTTTAATAAATTAGTTATATTATAATAATATTATCAATTTCAAAAATATTTCATCATCAAAAGATGACGAAACTATTTTTATTATGAATTATTTAAATTCATACGGATTTTTAAATATTAATGACAAAATTTGAAGGGTAACGAATTGTTACACTTATCGGGAATTGATAAAACAACATATATCAAGGCTTTAAAAATGTATCAAGAACAATAAAATTTACAAATAAACTGATTTATTAGATTAAGAAACAATAAAATTAATAAAGAAACCAAGATTTGGTTAAAAAGGTGAACTTTCAGATCTATATTCTTCTTCAACAAAATTGAATAAAAATAATATTAGATGGTATTTGGCATTAAGCAGCAATACAATTATTCTATTAAAAGGAAAAACTTTCAAAACTAAGGAAAAATACATAGATTTAAAATTTATGTATGATAGTTACAATCCTGATATAATTTTATCATTCAAACAATGTATTCACATATTTCAAAATAGAAAAATCACATGTCAGTAAATTTTTCTGCTGAAGCATTTTTCATATCATAATTAATTTGTTTAAATATGATTAATTTATGAAAAAGGTATATGGTTCCATGCATTGGACATACAAAAAAAATTTACACATATTATGGGTACTAAAATAATTGCACTAACTAATAGAGTAACTGATATTCAAAATAAAATCACATAATTCAACCAAATAGTTATTATACATAAAATACACAACAATAAAACATACATTATATATAAATGAATATTTTGGGTGATTCATTATTTTACAAATTATTATCTAAAAATATAAATTATTTACTGCATAATTTGGAACAATTGGATTTGCCATATTTGTTAATCTTTTGTTTTCATAGCCATAATTTTTTTTAAATATTAATTTGTAAAATAGTGAATTACCGTAAGTATCCAGTTATAAATAAAATAAGTTTTATGGTTGTGTATTATAAGTATAATAACTATTTAGTTTAAGTGATGTGACTTTATTTGCAATATCAATTAGGTACTCTATTTGTTAGTGCAATTATTTTGTTATCTAAAATATGTGTAAAAAAAATTTGTAAGCTGTAAAATTTATTTTTTATTTATTTAAGTTCATTCCAAAGTTTTTCATTTTGATCAGTAAAATTTTTATTTTTCACAAGATCTCTTAACTCAGATTTCAAAGCAAAATCTTGTTAAANAACTCAGATTTCAAAGCAAAATCTTGTTAAAATTAAATTCAATATTCACTTTGAAGACATTCATTAAGTTCACTTTTTAAACTGCATGATTTTTAAAATTATAAAATGTATAATTTTTTACATAATCACTTAAATAGATTTAAAGCATAATTATTCAAACTCCATTTTATTGTATTACAAAAATAAGATATGTTTGCATCAATTTTTGGTGGGGTAAGATCATTTATCATTTTTGTATGATATTTATTTTTTCTTTCAGCAAAAACGAAAAATGTCTTATTTGTAATATAATAATTTAACTCAGATTTCAAAGCAAAATCGTTTTTAAAATTTAAAAAATATATATTTCTGACATATTTATTTATTACAATTTTCAAAGCAACAGCATTTTTAAATTGATTGAAAATGTTACTTTTAACATATTGTTACATGCTCTCTGCTTCGCATCCTGCGCGAGCAGGTGGAAGAGAAGGACAGAGTAGCGATGTGATAGCAGGGCGGCGAGTCACTAAGGATGTTTGAATGACAGTCGAGCGATAATCCTACCATCATTTTGAGTGATGGAGGCATTCTGCCGCGATAACCCTTTGTCGAATTGCTGCTCCTGGCCTTCGGCGGATATGGATTTCTGCGTTTATCTGAAGAATGCTCTGAATTACTGACCTCGTTCTCTCAGCATGAATCGTGGTGTGTTGAACCTTCCAGGTGGTCAGAGCGACCGATATAAAAGTGAGATAGTCCTTCGAGCCGAAGATTTGTAGTTTTTGTTGAATGGATGAGTGGCAAAGTTCCAAGCGATAGAAGACGAGTGGTGAGAGAAGTGACCAGCGGAAGGGAAATCTGCGACTGCGAGTATCAAGCAGTGAAGGTGCGGCTGGCAGGCTAGTTATTGAACTAGATGCGTGAGTGGAAGACATTACAAATGATAGCAACAGATAGACTGAACATGTTTTGATAATGAGTATGAATTTATTAACTGTTTAAACAGACATTTAATATTCCAAACACAGTTAAATAAAAAGAGTAATAGTGGAGGCAGATAATATAATCCTGCAAATAATATATGTGTGAATAAATAAGAAATACAATTTTGTTATTTTATTTTTATTAAGACCTCCATCCCTTGACACCTGCCAAAGCTGAGGTTTGGACGTAGGTGTTGTAATCTGTTCTGTGGCGTGAGGCGCCAACACTTANAATACAAAAGAGAAAATGAATATAGTGAGTCTAGTGCATTCGACAGTATTAGTGAAGGTTGTGGGGGCGGGGTTGCAGCCCTACCGACTAATTAACCAATCAGAAACTTTGATGGCATGTTGCAAGAGTATGAGTAATCAACCATTAAAAATACTTTCAGTGGCGAAGAGAGTATAAGAATTCAACCAATGAGAAACATTGGTGGAGGTAACCGACTAATTACCCAATTAGAAACATTGGTGAGAGTAAATCATCTGGTGGTCGTGGTGCCGAGGAAATCTCCTCAAATGCAAGTTTAAAATTTTTTTTAAATTGTTTTTTAATAACGTGTAAAAAATCTTGGAAGTTTTCAATTTTTTTTGTTAACTGTTTGTGATAATTAATGNAAATTGTTTTTTAATAACGTGTAAAAAATCTTGGAAGTTTTCAATTTTTTTTGTTAACTGTTTGTGATAATTAATGAGTTCAAAGTCATAAAAACTAATAGGGTCAAGATTAAAGGTCAAGTTCAAGGTCACTTAGATTCAATATGGGAGTTTGGTGACATTATATGTTGGCTGATCGGTTCCAGTACCCCATACCCTCTAAAGTAGAACAGTTTAATTTAATTGTTTTATATAATTTGTTTATAAAATTTTAAAGCATTAAATTTTGATAATAGTTTTTAGCCCTTTTTATAATATTTTTTTTTTTGAAATTTCTAAAACAATTATGCAATTTTTTGGGTATAAGGTTAAGGTTAAAGTCTTGTCTCAAGTCAATGTTACCTGGTTCCAAGATGGCGATCGGATTCCATCAATGTAATATTTTCCTATATTATAAATTTTTTCCATTTTTCGAATTTTTGCATTTGACATTGAGTGTCACCAGAACAAGGTCAGGGGCAAGGCGTTGGGTTAATCAAGGTCACCTGGATCCAAGATGGCGCGTGTTTTCAGTAACATTATATGCTCTCCTACTTTTATGAATTTATTCGATTTTCAAGATTTTGTTCTCGAGTATTTGTTTTCAAGGTCATTGGGAAAAGGTCAATGGCACCCGACATGGTTCTTGGAGTCATCGATAAAATGTTACGTGGATTTTAGTATTTTTGTGTTTTTTTTTTTTNATGGCACCCGACATGGTTCTTGGAGTCATCGATAAAATGTTACGTGGATTTTAGTATTTTTGTGTTTTTTTTTTTGTGATTTTTATGCATATTTTTGGCTTCAAGATCATCTAAGTTCATCGCCGAAGGTCAAGGTCAAANTTTTTTTTTTTGTGATTTTTATGCATATTTTTGGCTTCAAGATCATCTAAGTTCATCGCCGAAGGTCAAGGTCAAAAGGTAAAAAATGATCTCGCCAAATCCTTCCAATGGGTAGTTTTTTTTTTGCAAATAAGGTGATCGTTCTTTGCAAATGAGGGGATCGGTGATGTTTGAGGGGAAAATTGGAAATTTTAAGNATAATAGCAGTGTGAATAAATTTAAAATCAAATTAATTTTTTATTTTTATTAAGACCTTCCACGAATCCAGATACACCTCTCAGGTACGTTTATAAGAATATAATTTTTTAGCTTCTACATATATACATTTACTACACTTTCTACATTTTTTGTAGTTTTGAAATTTTTGGTACTGTAAGTATTTATAATATAAGTATATACAAATTTGTAAAACAAAATATATAGAGATTTGATTTTTCAAATTTTTTTTCTATTTCTATAATTTCTTAAATTAAATGCAATTTAGATATTTGTTTAAGTATTTCAGTAGCATAATTTAATATTAAATTTTAATTGTGTATTAATACTTCATTCATTTGATATAATTATCTAAAGATTCTTTGATTTTCTCCTTTTTCTTTTAAAATCCAGTGAACCCACTTCCCGAGTTACTGAAACTGCATTTAATTTCAACAGTTATATTTAAATTCCTGTAATTTCATAAAATATATGTAATTTTATCTTCCAGTATGATATAACATTTTATAATTTAGTTTTTATCTTCTACATTTTCACATTTTCTACATTGAATTGTTGGTATTTATGGTATTTATAATACAAAATACAAGCAGATTATAGAGAAAGAAATCATATAATGTGAAAACCTGTTTAGTTAAAATAAATACACTTTCTAAAAAATAAAATGTGACTGTGGAGTAGAACTTTTAAACTTAGTAAGACATATACAACTTAAAAACCTTTAGAAAAATTGAAAAAATTAATAAGTTTAATAAAGAGGTAGTTTGAAATCAAAATGATTTATTAAGTATTAAAAATTAACTAAAGCAAGAAAATTATTATATTAAAAAATAAAAGTATAAATTGAAACAAGAGAATGAACAATTAAAAGAAAAATGTAAAATACAAAAATATAAATAAATTAAAAG
>NQII01005300.1:2300-38857 GCA_002778355.1 Clitarchus hookeri
AACGTTTTATTGCAGAGGTAAATCACAATATATATACAGTTTTAACTCGCCGAGTTGTACATATCTATATGTTCATTACACTTCCCTTGCTATTTCCTTCTGTGTAGAAAGCAAGCGTTTGGAATGAGCAAAGTTCCTCATATTTGATACAGTTTCCAAGCGAAATGATTGATAATGCTAGGTAATAAAGATCTATAGAAGTTATACTAAATGTAGTGTTTGTTCGCTTCTCAGGTTGATAGGGCCTGTGTAAAATACTTTAATAACTATACGTTTCCAAGCATTACGGTTCACGTTTGTCATTATGTTATGATAGTATCGATGTTAAATACTTTATTATCTCCACCTTTCAAAGTTGTTACTGTTCACAACTGTCAATTTATTACGATAGTTTTATCATTACATACTTTATTATATGTACTTTTCACTGTTGTTAGGGTACACAACTGTCAATGTTTTACGATAGTATTAGCTTTATATACTTAATAATAAGTATGTTTCTAAGTTGTTATTGTTCCCAACTGTCAATGTGTTACGATAGCATTGGCATTACATAATTTATTATCTGTACATTTCACAGTTGTTACAGTTATCTACTGTCAAAAGGTTATGATAATATCGCCGTTATATACTTTATTATCTATACACTTCTAAGTGGTTGCGGTTCAAATCTGTCAATGTTCTACGATAGTTGGGCGTTTTATACTTTATTATCTGTACCTTTCAGAAATTATGGTTCTTAACTTTCAATGTGTTACGATAGTATTGGCATTATATACTTTATTATCTGGTTCCTTTTCACAGTTGTTACAGCTCACAACTGTCAGTGTGTTAAGATGTTATTGGCGGTAAGTGCTTTATTATTTGTACGTTTTAAAGTTGTTGCAATTCACAACTGTCAATGTGTAAAGATAGATTTGTTGTTATATACCTTAATATCTGTACATTTCAAAGTTGTTTCAGATTGCAACTCTCAGTGTGTTATGATATATGACAGTTGAAAATCGCCGTGTCTTTTCGTTTATGTATCCATTCGCCATCAACAGGCGTGTCAAGAATAGGCTTTGATGTGGCGAGTCAGCGCGTCCAGGAGGTGCTGCTCCGTGTGGCAATTGGTGAACTGCTTGGGTGGCGCTGCATTCGTAAACGGAACTTGGTGGACGTGTGTAGGGTCGTTCGTAAACGCGGTACACGCAATATATGTTACTTTTAAAAATTATACAGAGCTCGCGGGAAAATAAAATTATTTGTATATGCGCGTGAATACGTTATTTTAAACAACATTTTTATAATATGTTTCTGGGTGTAGTTCGGGATATGGATAACAGATGGCATGGAAGGGCATATTGCAAATGATGGTGCGCTTTTAACTCACAAGATGGCAGCACCTGGTTTGAGAGTCTGGAAACTTTGGATTTTTTCGTCACATTTGGATACGTATCGTTTTATTGTGCATCTCATTTTGAACACCTATACATTACTATTTTATCACGAAGTTTCGTTTCTAAAACTAAAAACTGCTGTTGTATGACCACGTAAAATAAAATGTATTAATTAATCTACGAACTCTTTCTTATCCGCGTATCTTCTGCTTGTGTGATGTGCTTCGGCACTGCTCTCAGAATAGCCAACGTAATATCAACTTTTGTTCGTTCGTGCATCAGCTGATACAGGATTTTGTAAATGGCAGGTTATTTGTTTTCAATATATTAAGTTGCCACTCACTGGCTGTCAGATAGTGGCCTTCTTATATGAAATGAACTATAGTATTGGCTACATGTACTTTATTTTCTGCACATTTCAAAGTTGGTACCTTTCACAAATCTCAAAGTGTTACGATAATATCGGCGTTATATACTTTACTATATATGTGATTCAAAGTTGTTAGGGTTCACAATTGTCGAATGTGTTATGATAGTATTGGCATTAAGTACATTATTATCTGTATGTTTGAAACTGTTTGCGCCTCACATCTGTCAATGTGATACGATAGTATTGGCGTAAAGTACTTTAATTACTGTCCGTTTCCAAGTGTTTGGGGGTTTACATCTGTCAATGTGATATGATAGTTTTGTCGTTATATACTTTATAATGTAAATGTTTCTAAGTTTTTACGGTACACAACTGTCAATATGTTATGATAGTATTGGCGAAAAGAACTTTATTAACTGTATGTCTCAAAGTAGTTATTGTTCACAACTCAAAATGTATTACAGTAGTATTGGTGTTATTTACCTTATGACATTTACACTTCACGGTTGTTACGGGTCACAAATGTCAATATGTTACTATAATATCGGCGTATTAAACTTTATTATCTCTATGTTTTTAAGTGTTACAGTTGACAACTGTCAGTGTGTTAACGTTAGTACTGGCATTATATACTTTATTTTGTCTACATTTCTAAGTTGTTACAGTTCACAACTGTCAATGTGTTACGATAGTATTGATACGATAGACTTGTAGGGAGATAAAATTAATATAAAACACTATCAAAATTTGCACATAGCAAAAAGGATTTTAGCACTTGTACACACTTTAAATAACGCTGTACAAGACAAAATATTATTACGTTATAAACACTGGTAAACAAGTCGAAAACGTCTTTTTTTTTTTGTCTGTTCCCTCAATTTGCCGATATTTGTTGCTTTAGATAACATTTTTGTACATGTATTAGCGTATATAATAACTAAATTCAAGCATCACAATCTGTCAGGCCACCTAAGAAGTGAAGATTTGTCTCCTCTCTTCCACATACAACTACACCAAGTGAAGAAAACGTTGGTGATGGTAGTGCCCTGATATTTCTAAATTTTTTAGCCAAGAATACTGAAGAAGTTTTGTAGTTCGCGTTTCAGTTTTTCAACTAAAAGTTTTAAACAGAAATCAAGTAACAGAAACAGCAACATGCAAATCAAGACTGAAAACAGGTGGGCCAAAACTTGAATTATTTAATTACACTTTTACAATTTTAGAATTGGAAAATAAAATAAACATTTTGTACACATTTCATAAACAAAGTCGTTATTTATTTGTACATACTTTTTAAATACATATGATTTATAACTGTGAGTAAATTAAATACCACAACTATGAATAGGAAAATCTCTGCTTTTTGACCACATTTTAATGAAAATCGTATACACTGCAATTTCATTTACTAAAGGTATTATTCTTGAAACAAAACTAATAAAATAAAAGAGGAATTCTTACAAAGGTACATGTCAGTTGAGTTACCATATTTACGAGATTTAAGCACTTCATACTCAGTTAAAAAACACTCACAACTAGGTATTTTAAAGTCTTTTAAAGTCTCTCTTTGAATGGTATATTTTTACCCGTATCATTTCATGCACACTCAAGATATGTATACGCACTAAAATGAGTAGACGTAGTTGATACAATTGCGAATAAAATCAAGTTACAAATGTATTGCACTCACCTTAAGAGTCACGTTCAAGTTCTATAACTGTACATGTCTTTCAAATCCCAACTCAGTACATAGAATTTGGAAGACAACTCTTAACACTGCTACTTTCATACCACATTGTTAATACAACTGGTTAGGCTGAGCACTTTCCAAACAACAACTTCAGTTTTGATTGCGCCTGTTATGTCGCTTTACCACACATCATTATTTAAATTCCTATTAATAAAACGTAATGAAATATATACAATATTGAATCTCATGAAGTTGTAAAATTTTTCTAGTAGCAAATATGTTGCCGTTACTCTAAAAGATGTAAGAGTTTGTAACATTAACAACAATACACTATATTAAAAATTACCTTAACTTCTCGCATGCTTAAACATTACTGCTGATTTTCCAGCTAGGATAACGTTAAATGTGTGTTGTTAGCGTCAGGTTTTTTTCTCAAATGCAGATTTCAAAAGTGTTCATTAACAGACAACCAGCTGTTTGTTGTTGTATCCGTAACTTCAACAGAATTCACAGCCAAACGCCAAACGATTGCATTTGTTCCTTCCAGCTTCTTTCAAGGAAACTCCTAGCTGAAGACACTTGCTCTCGTATCCTTCCCGACGAATATTTTGTACCTTAAAATCTGTTTCATTAATGTCCTGCAAAGAACATTGAGGAAAAAACGCGTTTTTGTTAATAAAGTCACTTGACGTGTGAAATATTCTCAACCTGGACTTACCGGGTGGATTAAACAAACTTCTTATTAAGCAGGGAGCCCGAAAAAAGGTGAGAGCGAAATTCACGAAATAACGCAAAATTCGTGAATTTTCGCCCGAAACTACGTGAATTCTATTAGTTTTCACTATTGAGATCGTAAACGAAAATAAAATGGGCCAAATAATTAAGGCGAATGCCATGGTATTTCCTTCATTTCGACACATTCGTAAAATTCACTAATTTTAGAACGTAAGTACGCCTAGCCGGGAATACTGTTTATTTACACTATCGCGTATCGCGTTCACAAATGAGAAAAAACGGAACTAATTGATACATCGAATATGTTGGCAGTCTCAACAAAATCTCAACAATTCCAACAGAAATGGCTGCCCACAATCTCCGCATGCATGGTCCATACTTGGTTGGTCCATTCTCCATTGCGTAGAAGCTGAAGCATTGGCAACTGTACAAGTAATCTTTCGAATTGACCATTTAATTAAGTATTTAGTAGAGTTCAATTTGAATGCCATCGATAGTAACTTGTTCAGTAATGGTTACGATTTGGTAATTTAATATTTTACTAAGTATCGTTACAGACTAAAAAAATTACGCCATCATTATAGTAGACTAATTCGGGGTACGTGACTTTTTAATTGTATTTTATTTTTGTGAAATATTTTTTGTTACATATTCCTAAACATCACTTTCTTTATTTGTATATAACGGTTTGAGTTTTTTTTTACACCGGCAAGGGCATGATCTATGCGCCATTTTTTGAGATTTATACTGATAAGTAACTTTCATCTTCGGGAGTTTGCATTCAAACGTAAGTGCACGTTTTGTTACCAGACTTGCTAGTAACGACTACATATAATAGAAAGTACGCTATTGTAAATTATGTGTGGATTACCGATAAATATGGTGCCTCAATTTCACTGATTTAATTATGATTTCCTCTTAACTTGAGTGAGTCTCTCATTAATATGAGCCACGCGCTTCCGAATAATTTAACTTACTTGACATTTGGTGGCAGCTTAAGTTACTTTTATCAGATAGTCCGCTGACTTATCTAGCAATTTAAGTTCTGGAGCATGAACTGTGATGCCTCATTCAGCCCTTGCAATTAATATGAAGAAAATTAATTTCCTTTTAAATCTATAAGTCTTTTTCGTATAATCACAACAACAGAACATTTGTTCTGCTGTACAAGGCAAGTAGCCACACTACTGCATGCATAACATTTATAAAAAAAACACCATAAAAAGTGTTACTGTTATTTTATGATTCTTGACTACTCCGTCATTTAACAGTAGGCGCAAAGTATTGAAAGTAAAAGTACTGATAAGGTTTATTAATTTAGCAGTTAGTATAATTTTCTGATGACATTGCTTGAGAAATATAAATTATTATGAGTCAACAATAATGCAAGTTAATGTTACTTGTATATATTGCATTCTAGGTGACAACGAAATTACATTATTTGTACATATCTATGGTCCAAGACTGTTAGTCACCCTGAATACGAGGAGATTTATTCTTGCTTTGAGACTTAACATTACTTTTGCACACTGTGGTCACGATAGAAAGCCAGTAAGCTGACTATTGCAAGGCGCAGTACGCTACATGTATGCCTGCAGGTCTCCATGTGTCGGCGGTGTGTGTCTGCTCTGTCAGGTAGGTTACTCCGGTCGTGAACACCTGGCACGCCTACACTATTCAAAATCATCCAGTCACAAAGGTGTATCACATATAAAGAGTTTAAAAAAAATTCCCATCGAATTTAATGCGAGTAACAGGTATTTCCAGCTAAAAACTTTGCAGTAATATTGGGTAAAACTTTTTAAATAATATGTAGTTGAAAGGTAGAGCACGAGGGCTGATGTGGCCAGCTGTGTTACTGAAATATAGCCGACCGTGTTTGGTCTTGCGGCATCGTATCTGCGTAGCATGCGTCAGGTCGCGGCTTCCACCCCGTCCGCCTTCCAGTGTGCACCAACAGGCCACTTCACCGGGCTATCTTCCCCTAGCGGTGCTTCGTCTCCTCAGGCAGAGTGTCTGCTCGCTCGCACATTACCTACAAGTACATTTACTATTTACGCATAGTCCACACATGTTTAACTTTGCCAAATAATATCTAAAAAGTGCAAAGAAATTTTTTTGCAATTTAAAAATAAATGCCTCTGTAATCTAATTTTGTAAATCAGAGATATGCAATTTCTCCAGTTTCAGAAATTTTTGCAAATAAATAGTTGTCTGCCATATCAGATGTTTTAATGTAACTTGAAGTTTGATTTCCGATGTACAAGTTGTTGAAATTGATATGTGATGACTGTCTTAATTTCAGTGAACAACAAATTATGTAAAAACCTAACCTAAAAGAGATACAACGCCATTTATGGATAAACGTATTTTCTTGCATTCCAGCGATAATTCTGAGAGCAACTGCCCACCTTAACGAAGATTTACTAGATTTACAAAAGGGAAAGTAATTTTCAAAGAAATATATATTTCTAATTCAAATAACCGCCTTGTTTATGAAGGTACACAATGGGTTAGTGGTTTTTTGAATGCCGCATCTACAAAGAAATAAAACACATGAGTAAGGGTTTTTCTTCTAAGTAATTTCGTTCTAGTATTTATTCTATTTTATTGTGACTGTACTTCAAACGTTTTCAGATAAAATGTCCTTATATCTTTTACCGCGCCCAATGCAACGAGTCTCTGTCTAGCAATTGTCTTCGTACTGCTCATCATTTGCAGGGACCCAGAAAAATGGTGAGATGCGAAATTAACGACAAAACGTGAAACGCGAATAATTTATACGAATTACGTGATTTTACCTTCTCTTCAACACAAACGCAAAATTCACGAATTTCCAAGGGAAAATATGTCTTTATGCCACGAGTTCTATTTGTTTACACTATCGTGATCGTTAAGGAAAATAAAACGGGCCAAATGATTTAGGCGAATGCCATGATATTGCATTTGTTTCAACACATTCATGAAGTTCGCAAATTATTGAACGAAAATACGTCTAGCCTGGAATTCTGTTTATACTATCGTGTATTGCAATCGCAAACGAGAAAAAATCCGCAACGAATTGATACATTGAATATGTTGACAGTCTCAACAAAATCTCAACAATTCCAACAGAAATGGCTGCCCACAATCTCCGCATGCATGGTCCATACTTGGTTGGTCCATTCTCCATTGCGTAGAAGCTGAAGCATAGGCAACTGTACAAGTAATCTTTCGAATTGACCATTTAATTAAATATTTAGTAGAGTTCAATTTGAATGCCATCGATAGTAACTTGTTCAGTAATGGTTACGATTTGGTAATTTAATATTTTACTAAGTATCGTTACAGACTAAAAAAATTACGCCATCATTATAGTAGACTAATTCGGGTTACGTGACTTTTTAATTGCATTTTCTTTTTGTGAAATATTTTTTGTTACATATTCCTTAACATCACTTTCTTTATTTGTATATAACGGTTTGAGTTTTTTGTACACCGGCAATGGCATGATCTATTCCCCATTTTTTGGGATCTATAATCATTGGTACAGTGTAATTAGTAGGCGATGTGGCGGGTTTTTGAAATATAATTTTTTTGGTCCATGGTTTTATAATTTTCCGCCTGTAAGGTATTTTGATACCAGCGCAATTTTGCACAAAATATGGTACAATTTCAATTCATTTACTAACAATGTTAATTACAAGACTTCGATTATTAGTGGCCAAACTTCATGAACTTCGCTTTATAATTCACGCTTTACAATTTCCACGCTTCTTATTCTATAATTTACCCACTACAAAGAACTACGATGCCTCGTTTATGAAGCCACTTAAAGGTAGCTATCAGAATGTTTCCAATATTCATTTCTGCTTACCTCCAAAATTGCTTTTATTGGTCGGAGGGAAATGCGATGTATGTGACGACGAGCTTAAGACTGAAACAAAATACAAAATTAACATACTGTATAGCGCACGTCTATTAAACTAATTAGCTTAACTTTTTCTTTCTTGTCGCCGTCTTAAATAAATAATTTGAAAACAATTTCTTCTGGTTATGAAATATTCAGGCTACTTTTTTTTAATGTCTACGTGAATAGTCACTGACAAAAGGACTTCTGATTTTGCCAGAATGCTATTTACCATAACAGGTTAATAGCAGCCCCAAATTCGTAACTACGAGAAAGTATTGCTTTAACGACACCTCGTGTAGCTTTAGGAAGAAAATCCAAGTTAATATAATAAAAATTTAATCATCTTAATAACTACGCTTTAATGGGATTTACATAGGAAACCGACACCTCGTAAATATTGAAACGAAAACTTTTTCCAACCTTACACAACTTTAAAGTTATCAACTCCAGCCAATGTAAGCGTTATTTTAAGTTCTATCGTGACACTGATTTGAATATTTGAGCGTCGCTCTATTATAAAAATGCTAACAACTCTAAAACATTTATCATTCCACTAGCATTTGTCAAAAACAGCTAAAATTTAACAATTAAAAAAACTTTTTAATTCAGTTGGAAAGACATTTACTAGAAAGCAAATACGGCTAACCGTGGGTTCTATCACACTTGACTGAACAAGAGACAAACCTCCCCCTGGCTTTCTGCCAACTTTTCATGCATATTTCGATGTCATTCATAATACGAACATCTACGATGCATTAGACGTAAATATTAAATCCTGATTAAACTGTATGCAGCAAAAGGAACAACATACTACTGCAAAATAAATATATTATCTCAATGCGGACGATAAATGGATTAGCATCGCTTCTCACATGTTACGTCACAGACGGTTCTTTTTATATTATCTGTGCGGTTATATATCATCATAGTTAAGCTTCATGTTCATTTTCAAATGAATATCATACTGAAACATCCTGTTGTTAATCACGTAAATAATTTGATAAATATGCAACTGTTTACAAAATNAAATTTTTGATATATTCATTCTGTGCTCAATATTTTATGATGTAGTTAACAATAACGTTTGAATTTATGTGTGAGATACAAACTGACTTTTTCAAAAATGTATGTACGCACATACAAATAATTACTTACATGTGTTTTAATTGTTTAATATATTTCATGAAATGTGATTCACCACTTCAAGCTATCTTAAAAAAACACTAACGAAATATGTATTTTTCACCCTTCTGCTAATATGAATACTCTTTTGGGGTTTTCTATTTTATTTCGCTCATTAATATATATTTGAGAGTAATTTTACAGGCTAAAAGCCATGTATATATAGTTTATATATAAACACTGAAATATGAAAACTCGATTTTTTAATATTGCTGACATTACAGCTAGAAGCGAACGTCACTTAAACAGAGAGTTAGTAGTAGATTCCAGTATTAATTTCCTATTTTACGTTTCACAGCATGTTACACATATAAAGCGACATTTTAATATTTTGAAGAAAACAGCAGTGAAATCTCAGCCCAAATGGGATATTCTCTTAATTCCCCAACACTATTTGCTGATAACAATGAAAGGGCCAAGTAAGTATTTATTAAATTCCCAAATTATTATTGTTTTTTTTTTTATAAAACTGCAAACATTTTAAATTAAGAATTGTAGTTTCAACTGCTGAGTCATCTGTTAGATTTTGAGTCAGAAACTGCACATAAACGATACTAAATAAGTTGATGTGTCCAGGTATTTTAAGTATTCAATTTTAAAACGTAATTAATATGAAGGTGAAAGTTACTGTAATATAAAGCTGCGCGGGAGAAAATAGTCCATAATGAGACTACATTACGTCAATAAATTAATTATTATGGAATATCGAAGATAAGAAAATTCTACTGTTCATTGTATCCTTATTGCTAAGAATATAGACATGAAAGTACCATAAACTATTATGGTGAAATAAAAAAAAGGAAACGAAAACACATATTTAACCGTTAAAATTCAATATCACTGTCAATGTCAATAAAACCAGTGTAGGCTGCTTGAAGCTGAACAGTGAACGCTACATTTTAACTGACATCTGTCATGAACTTTGCAGGCACCTAATGCTGACAATATTTAAATTCACAGTACAGTGAATGCTAAACATAGTTAGCCTGTATAACTACTGTGACACAGATGTATTCTGGAACACTTCCTGTTTACTGTGACGTAGGGGAAGTGTTACAGCCAGTACATATAAATGTAAATAATCCAGGATACATACAGATAAAATGCTAATATTTTGATATTAACATGTACACCAGTTTGATTTCAAATAACTCTATAAGACGTAATCAAGTGAAAAGTAGCCAGTCTGGCCGTGTAACTGTGAGAACAAGGAAGGCCCTGTGTCGACCCCATGTGCAGGCAGAGCTGCGTGCACAGGAAGACTGCACACATCAGTGGGGCGTGCAGTAGCCACTGAAGACGCGGTACGTGTCCCGAGGGTAGGCGTGGCTCTGCACCACGTCACGGTCGGTGTGGTGCGCGGGGCACGAGTGGTCCAGCGGACACCGACACAGCGTGCTTACGTTCGCCTCCTCCACCAGGCCCTGGCGCTTGCGCACGGTAAAGAGGCGGCACGGCTCCTTACGACGACAGCGCAGCTTCTGCAAACACACGACCCAGTACAACAGCGTGTGTCTGCGTTGCAATCAACTTACACTTGCAATGGTGAAACGTCTCCAAATTGGGAGGGGACACACCTTTAGGCGCCCCTTTAAAGAAGGGACGGGGGTCAAGCCATTAGGTTCCACTCTTAACACATTTTTGCTTTTCGTCTACATAAATTCCATTCTGGTGGCATCAAAATCTTTATTACGTGCTGCATAAACTATAGAGGAAAGTGTACACCCCAGAGGCGAAGATGTATCAGAAATACATTATAACAAATCATTGGGGATTGTAGACAATATATCGGTCCAAATCTCTGTGAACAAAAACAGTTTGGATCCCTATTTACTTTCGCTCTGGTGCCCTTACTAAATTTAGGGAGGGTTAATGTNCCCCCCCCTTCTCATTTTGCCACCAATACGCAGTTGTTTCGCCACAGCTGTTAAGTTTTTAAGTTTAATAGTAATTACTTTGCGGGATGACAAAGTTATTATTATTATATGTTATTATAATGAAAATTAAATGTTCAATATAATACAATAGTATATAATTAAATTATATGAAATTTAATTTTTTATATTAAATAACTTAATTAATTAATTATATTATATTAATAATACAATAATAATTCTCTCAAATAGTAGTTGAAGACATCTTCTTGTGATCCACAAAATGTTAGTATTATTTAAACAGACTTTGAAGGTAAAATTTTATTTTTGGTTTTCAATACATACTATGAACTCGAAGTTGTTCGAAAATTGGCTAAAATCTAAGCATTTGTTGCTGCTCATAACACCGAAAATAATTCGTTTACAAAATTATGCCCTACTTTAAAAAATCCTCGACGACAAACTATACGGATTTTAAAGATTTCTGACTACATGTCTTTGTAATTTATATCAAAAAAGGTTTATATTTTTGTTGCCCTGGTTTAAAATGAGCTAAGGCCCTATGGGACTTGAGCACGCTTAGTATTCTAACCACCCTCATTCGAAGGTAAGTATTTCTAATGCCAATAAAACTCAGACGTAACCAAACACTATGCAATGGAATTGGTAAATTTTTAAAAATCCTTACCGAAAATGTCAGATCTGGATAAAAAAATTTCACGCGTTACATTTGCAGAAAAGCAATATTTCATATCAGATTTTCTTATCTTTGAAGTCAAGTAATGTTTGATGCAGGATTTTATTTTGTTATAAATAATTTGGTTGGAACCAGCGACCATTCCGATTCATTAATAAGTAAAAACAATTAATCCGTAGCAAAATTAACAGCATATGACTTGTAATCCAAAACACTGATAATTACACTGAAGAGCCAAAAAAACTGGTACACCTGCCTAATATAGTTTAGCCCCCCACCCCCGTGTATGTAGAAGTGCCGCAAGACGACGTGGCATGGACTCGACTAATGTTTGAATTTATGCAGGAGGCATTGAAATCTGCGCCAATTTGAGAAAGGGTGGCACGTCTGTCACGTTTAATGATTCTCGTCAGTCGTCGTTTGTCCCGTTCTTTCACAATCTTTTTCTGGCCGCAGCGATGCCGAAGATGTGATGTTTTACCGGATTCCCAATATTCACAGTACACTTGTGAAATGGTCCTACGCGAACATCCAAATGTTATCGCTACCTCGGAGATGCTATGTCCCATCTCTCGTGCGCCGACTATAACACCACGTTCTAACTCACTTAAATCTTGATAACCTGCCATTGTAGTAGCAGCAACCGATCTAGCTGCCGACCGCATTGTGTTACTCTGATAGGTTACATACATCTGTTATTTGCATACGCATGCCTATACCAGTTTAACTGTGTAAATTAAGCCAAAAGCGTGTAAGGATCGATAAATGATATAGTATATAACATTCGTTATACACTATAACTAATCCTCTATACCAGTTTAACTGTGTAAATTAAGCCAAAAGCTTGTAAGGATGGATAAATTTTGTAGTATATAACATTTGTTTCTATAGATAAAAAACACTAATGTGTAATACAAAACAACAACATTATCAAAATGCTTCAAATACCGAACTGCTATGTTCATTAATAGTCAAACAAGTATTTATGGTTAACATGTACAATATATAACTACACAAGAGAAGCACTAACATACAACAAACAATACATATCTGCTATGGAAACACGTTCTCACCGAATGTTATGATGCCACCACATTAAACAAAGAACCATGCGAAACAAGCAGTCGTACTGTAAGAGACTTCGTGCGATATGCAAGTCGTTTTCCTCGAACGGCTGTCCAGTTTTGCTTCCTAGCGGATCCAAGTCCACATTTGTCGCAAATGGGAAATGTGTCGGACTTCGAACCGATGGCTAGTGGGTTTTCTCGAGTACTCTTTTTTCTCCTGTCATTGATTTCCTTCTCATATCCACCAAATAACGTTTCACAATCATCCATTTTGCTCGGAAGACAACAGTGTTTCTCGAGTAGCAACAGCCAGCTACACTACAGCGTCAGAGAACTCTCATCTCATCAATGCCGTTCTTGCCTTGGAGGCAGACAACGCAAGCGCATGTTTTTCACTCATAGTATCTACTGGGAGCTACCATCCAGTAGGCTGCGACATAGTTGGAAATTACCCGGAACGAAAATTGTCACGAATACTTAGTAAACATACTAGTTTATTCAGATTTATAATTCATTCAACACAATTAGAAAGGAAACTCAAGTTAGTAAAAAATGTCATAAGTGTGATAGTTTTACAGTTATCTATCATCAACTACTGGTTATATCTTTTAAACTCAAATAATCCATTATGCTCAAGTTTCCAATTCAAGAATTGCTACGTGACTTACCTTCTAGAGGGCAGAAACTGTGGAACATTAAAATTCCTGCCTATACTGACAGTTACGCAGGCTTACCCAAATTACTGTTATTTCTCCTCCCCATAACCAAAGTCCTGCCAATTTTTTTGGCCCTCTTTCCATGTAGTATTGTATAAAAGAGAGATTTGGCACAAAGTACTTAAAATGTCAGCTGTGGGGCTAGGGGGTCTTTGGCTAAACCCGGAAATACTCGGCAGTCTTCGGCGGACTTAGATACCATCTATCTATTTCGGCTCGACTCGGACATGCTCGGCAGTCATCGGCGGCGGACTACTGTTTCTCCCGCCATTCACCAGAATGCGCAAATGGTGGTCGCCAGCTTTGTTGCCGCTAGAGGTGCTCCACACGCTCGTCCCCTATCTCTGTTTTGCGTGTTTAGAGAGTGCCAATGGTATCCACCATCTTTGTTTCTGTCACTGTTCGATTGTTCAACTAATTAAAATAAATTTTTTCTCTCGTCAGTGTACAATTTTTGCTAATTTGTTTACTCTAATTATTGAATTGATATTTTTTTAGAAAACATCATATCTACCGAAATTTAAAAATGCATTTCTCATTCGGCAGTGTACGAAAGTATACTATGTATAGAAACTAAACGCTTACCAAATTTACTAAATCGGTATTTCTATTTATAAAATAATATCTCTAGAAGGCAAAAATTATTTTATTTTTTAAACTAATTGCGAAACAATACGTAAAAAGCAGAGACAAAAGCTTTCTCTCACTTGTTTAATTAATATGTTTATATCAGTTTACTGTATATTCGATATTAGTTTTTAACATATGATCGACAAAATTATAACATGTGGAATATTATTGGACACTTTTTTCTATGTGCATTCATACATGGCAAAACTGGCTAATTATTGAAGCTATCATAAATGCTACACACGTTCGGTGACATGATACATTTTTAACACAGGCTTAATTGATAATTTTTTAAAATTAAGTATATGAATTACAATATTTCCGGTCTTCTACCTTCAAGCCGAATTCGTACACAATATCAGAATCTGAAAATTGTTCATTCTCCTGCCGTCTCTCCACTTGTTTGACTGTCATATAGGCCCAGGTACGTTACTCGCCATTTTTTTATAGTAATTATGTTATGCATATCGGACGAAATCAAGCCACCATGTGTACTGATCACCTTGTCTCAAGTCATGTTATATGCATAGCATAGTCCGACATCTACCACCTTGTAGAAATAATTTCCAACCATAAAAATGTTAGTATGACATGTTAGGCTCTAAGACCATTTATAGGCATAGTTTGCTATAACTTACGGACCATTTCTGTTAGATCATTGAAACTTGGGATGTACACTGCCAATACAATTCAAATTAGCCCAATATAGCACACTATGGTCTAAGAACTTTTATATACATAGCTGGTCGCCATTTTCGGATCACTGACGATATCTACACCAACTCAAATTGTAGGTAATAATTCTGACTCATCTTTATCGCATTAGACGAGACGTACTTTTATAAGCATTGATACCTGCCAAATGCTGAAGTTTGGAAGTAGGTATTGAATCTGCTCTGCGGCGTGAGGCGCCAGCTCTTGATGCTAGCCCTCAGTGATAGGGCGTAGGAATACGTCGACACTGCTGTCTCTAGGTCCAATTTACTAATAAAATACACTTTATTTGCGAGTTCACATAATCAAGTTTTATTGTTACTTGAACAGGTTAACTGGTACATGAACTCACGAGACAAACTCCCCTCCCCTTTTTCTATGTAGGCTACGTATGGTTTGACGCCGCGATTGGCGTCGTGGGGGGGGGGGGCAGGATTCTTCACACCTGGTGTAGAACTACTTATCTGACACTGCTGCGCTGTCTTCCCTCGGCTGGCGGTGGGGCGTCCCGACGCCTGCTCTCGGAACCCCTCCTCCCGGGTCCACTCAGCACTCTTCGTTTGACGAAGTCGGACTGGCTTTTCTCGGATTCTTCCCGCCGCACGTCCCGCTTGACGGCCTCCGACTGAGGTCCACGTCTTGATGCATTTGGCGAACTCGTTTTCTCTCGGCTCCCGGTACACCCTTCTCGTTTGACGAAGTCTGACTGACTTTTCTCGGATTCTTCCCGCCGCACGTCCCGTTTGACGGCCTCCGACTGAGGTCCACGTCTTGATGCATTTGGCGAACTCGTTTTCTCTCGGCTCCCGGTACACCCTTCTCGTTTGACGAAGTCTGACTGACTTTTCTCGGATTCTTCCCGCCGCACGTCCCGTTTGACGGCCTCCGACTGAGGTCCACGTCTTGATGCATTTGGCGAACTCGTTTTCTCTCGGCTCCCGGTACACCCTTCTCGTTTGACGAAGTCTGACTGACTTTTCTCGGATTCTTCCCGCCGCACGTCCCGCTTGACGGCCTCCGACTGAGGTCCACGTCTTGATGCATTTGGCGAACTCGTTTTCTCTCGGCTCCCGGTACACCCTTCTCGTTTGACGAAGTCTGACTGACTTTTCTCGGATTCTTCCCGCCGCACGTCCCGTTTGACGGCCTCCGACTGAGGTCGACGTCGTGATGCATTCTCGATCCTCGACTGTCTCCGACTGACTGACTGACTGCTCAATCCGCCACCGACTGACTGACTGACTCGTTCATCGCACTGGCTTCGTCCGGCTCCGACCCGGACGCCTCGCTTCAGGTCCCCCGACTGACTGATCTGTTCCTCCCTCCTTCTCGTGGTTTTGTAGCCTCCATCACCATAATCAACTTGCCCCGTCTCTGCACGTGGTCCGGGGTGCTTGTCGCCCCCCTGGGTCGTAAAACACGNATCACCATAATCAACTTGCCCCGTCTCTGCACGTGGTCCGGGGTGCTTGTCGCCCCCCTGGGTCGTAAAACACGTGGCCGCTGCTCCTGTGGTTTGCAGCCGGCCTGGCGTCGCCCCTTGATTCTGGCCTGGAAGTTTATTGTTCCGTTCTGCACATGCGGGAACTCTTGGGTGGCCTCTTTGGTTCGGAGCACTTATGCCTCCGGATATCGTGCCATGGTACTTTCCTGACAGGCGGCAGAGTTGAGGAAAGTACATCAACTGGACTATGGTTTATCTGAGTGCAGAAGGTCTCGCAGACGATATGGGTGGCATGGTACGTTAGCTGGAGGTTTGCGGCGATTGAGCATACCTCAGACGTCAGTATGGTTAACGTGACACGACGCAATTGGAGAGAGGACGAGCTCTCTTCGTCCTAGTTGTATGCCTAATGTCGCCTCGAGGTTACGTCAACGGCTCTGGAAGACGAGTCCTGGTGGCCCTGCGTGGGCCATGGCATGGTCACCTCCGCCGCACCCTTCACCCAGGGAAAGGTGAATACCATCTAGGGTTTGTCAAACATTCACCGCCTCTTACAGTCACTTCAGCTTGTATTTCTGAAACACTGGCTTTCTCCCAGTGTAAGACAAATATGTGCCTGTGTGTGTGTGTGTATAAGGGTACGTGCACAGCAAAAATACGTGTCAAAACAATGGGGAAACATTCCTCGCACCTAAAAGTTGAAAGCATTCTATTCTAGCGTAAGTTCTGAAACTTTTCATTTTGCTATAAACCACTATCTCTGTGTATATTTCCTACGGCAGAAAACACTGTTCTTAAAAGATAGTAATAGTAATCCCTAAGTTAAAGAAATTCAGCAAGATTTTTCAAGACAACTAGAGCTGTAATTAACACAACATTTTGATGTTATACACTGGGAAAAAGATTTATTCCAGCCAACGAAATATTTGTTTATATATTATTGATTTGTGACAATTAGGATAGTAAAGGTTAGAGTATTTATTGATGGTAATTTAGTAATGGTAAAAATCCCAATAAAAATATATTAACAGGAAAATAAAAAGTAAAACTCCAAAGTTTGAAATATTTATTTACGTATGTTGTCCAGTATTTGAATGGTGCCTATTTGAAAGCATTCCTACTCCATCAGTATTCGCATTAGCTCAGATTTCTAGAGTGTACCACTCACGCGCAATATTCTGCGTTTTTATCATGATCGGTCTTTTGAATTTTTATTTTTTAAATTAATGAAATTGTTTCATGTACGTAGAGCCGAACAAATCTTAAGTAACATCTTAGTTTCCAGAAACCAAATAAGAACTTAAAAATAGTATGATTTAAACAACTCAATTTTTATTGCCCCTGTACAAGCAACTGATTTGGTTGCGCAAAACAAACTTTGTTCTGTATAACAATTTTCAGTACAGCTGTAAAGTTTTATATGATGCTTCTATGAGAAGCAATCACAGAATTGAATAGTTGTAATTTCTCTGTTGAATTTAGTTAGTAAAATTTAGCGTAAACTGTGATTCGCCTACCTACAGCTATGTTGGCAGTGAACTGTGAAATGTAATTCTACTTACTAAAATTTTATTAAAAGTGTATCATCAAAACTTTTGGTAACTGAAATAAGTTTATTTTGGTTTTACAGGCAGTAGAGTAAAAATCTGCGCGTATTTCTAAAATTTCAGCACTTCACTTGACCGATATGCATGTATATGGCAGTTTATAAAGGATTGAAGGTCACTCGATGGATATAAATGATAAACTGAGCAAATTCCCGGGGGCAGATTTTTTTTGTGAGCCCCACCCCCCATACACCCTTTGCAGGCGCAGCAGGTCTAGCCTTTTGATTGGAGGCATGGGAGTGGGGCATTGTCTCTTCATAATGTTAGGGAACAATAACACATTAATTAAATATTATCAGTAATTTTAACACTTCTGATATTTAATTTTAGTTCAAATTTGTAAAATTATTTTATTTATATGAAAGTGCCTGTCTTTTTTAAATAAAGATATAAACAAACATGTGTATCACTATTGACCATGTGAATATGACAGTGGTGTTTCTTGGGTAAGGTTTATTCTACTCAGGATTGGAATCTCATTGCTTTTAGTTTAGCAACTCAGATTTTTCGCCACTAGGTCACTAGTGGCACATGTGTACCAGGATTTATTTTATTTTCTATGCTAACAAACAAAATAATTAAAATTCAAATAATTCAAATATAAAATAACTACGTAACTGAGTAAAGTCATTCTCTTTTATTATTCACGTAGCTTAAAATGTCCATTATTGATCACCTCTTTGGAGCACTGCGCACGTTGCGGCGGAAATTTTCTAAATGCCCCACTCTCCCATATGAAAACTCGTTTTGTATAAATAAACTTACTTTGGGGTAGGTAAACGTTGGGTACATGCGCAGAAGATGAATAATCGGTCTACCTCATCTTTAGCGCATGCGTAGTATTCGCGTGGAGTGTGTTAACTCGGTAATAGCGAGTGTGGACGGAAGACTGGCGCCAGCAGAGGTCGAAGCAATGCTCACGAGCTCACACCACCCTGTGTTGTCTGCTGCGTGCCTACTGTCTCTTCTCAGACCATCCTGCGTCTATCGCTTCTTACACACGTACCTATGGCAACAACATACGCACGATTATACAGAAAATATTTCCGCGCAGTCTCATTTTCACGTGCGTTTCCTATGAAGCGTCGGACGCAGTACACTGTCTCTACTATCTAACAAAACAATTTTCTTGCCCACGTCACCATGTCTACAGCTACCGCAAGCATGGCCACGCCCCTACGAGAGCAGTTTTTCCGCAGAAGACGAATGTTCACAATGCCCCAGGCATTAGTATTTATTTTGGTTGTGTAACATGAAGAATTGG
Source organism: Clitarchus hookeri (assembly GCA_002778355.1). Taxonomy (NCBI): domain Eukaryota; kingdom Metazoa; phylum Arthropoda; class Insecta; order Phasmatodea; family Phasmatidae; genus Clitarchus; species Clitarchus hookeri. The sequence continues at coordinate 21,565 of NQII01005300.1, forward strand.
TAGGAATATTAACAAAATGTCCCTTTTTTTTTTATCACGCGACAAGCCCTGTATTAAAAAATCGGACAGTGGGACAATGCTTAGAAATAGATAGCAGTCGTGTTCAAAAAATAGTCCATTCATGGTTACTTCCAACTTTTCTGAAGCGCTACTGAAGTTCTACTTCCAGGAGCAGCGGTGGTTGAGTGGTTAGACTGCTTGCCTCCCACCAAGGCAAACCGGACTCAATCCCCAGCCGGGTCACTCCGGATTTTTGCAAGTGTGAATCGTGCTGGACGATCACGCTGGTCAGCGGGTTTTCTCGGAGATCTCCCATTTCCCCCACCCTTGCAGTCCAGCGCTGCTCCATTATCACCTCATTTCACCCTCATCGTTCTCAAGACCTCTATGTTAAAAGACATCCAAATCTTTAAACTCAACTGAATTCTACTTTCAGGATATTCCTCTGCCTCGAGGACAAAGCACAAAAAGTTTAGAAAATCACACCAAAGGTACAACGAACCGAACTCAGTAAAATAATATTTTCATAAGAACTATTTCTTACTACTATTTCTTACTACTATTTCTTACTACTATTTCTTACTACTATTTCTTACTACTATTTCTTACTACTATTTCCAACCCACCTGTCTTCTAGCCGTTTTTATTCTTACTAAAAATAAATTAAGTATTATATTTGATAGATATGATATAAGTAAAAGTTACATTTGATCAGAAATGACGTATTTTTACGTTAACAGAAGTAGACAACCTTGTGATAATGGCATATTTAGGAAATAACAAAATACGTCATACATGGGCGATTTTCCTAACGTTACTTTCAAAAAGTTTGAAGGAACTGTGAATAGGCTATATATACATAATACTTTCCAGCAAATTTTTCGTGCACTAATTGTTGCAATAAAGCTTTTTGCTCTTTGTTTTCTTCCTAAACTAGGCATCATAACAAAACATGTTGAGTCATTATGAAAGCTTCCACTGTGTGCCACGGACCGCAAGCGTCTGTCGCTTCCGAAGAACAAGGTTGCAACGCTTTAGCCGCCCAACGCCAGCCGCTTCATAGGAAACATAGTTTTCTATATACTTGTATGTATTACTGCCACACCTGCATATTTCCTTCAGTTACCGACTGAGAAAACATTTTCTAACTTGACTGAGACAATCAGAACTAGGTTACTGAAAGTCCGGTATAAGTCCGGGATAAGTCCGGGATACACCTAACACTCGTAACAATTACAAGAGAATCTGAGCAGCGTTTAAATTGTACGAAAATAAGTCAGGGAACGCACGTGATTAAATATACGCATATCGTTGGTCATCCGGGAAATGTTTTGGTGAATTCTTTAAAGTTTGAAATACTAGTTTCTAACTCTATCTATTGGCTTACGTCATTTCTGGGGAAAATAACATAACAAATCATTTTGGTACCGAAATGGAGGGGGAAATGAGCTGAACAACATATTCAAAATCCACCGAAATCGTTTAGGGAAACCCATGTTATCGAGGTCATTATGTGATTGTTCGTACTATATATAAAAAGTGTTATGTACTACTTGCTTCAGCTGTTCTCCCTGTACTTTTTCCTTATAACAGCGTGACTGGGCAGGAAAGAATGTTCCCGCTGCATTATATGTAAAAAAAAGGTTAGTGAAAGCGACAATGCTTCTGCCTTGACGTATAAAGGAGCCGACAGCTAAAATGCCTGTGCTCTGATGCGAGGTGATAGTTTAAATTCCCAGTCTGGAAAAATCGTCCATACGGAATGTAGGCGAGATTACTGAGATAAAAGAAGAAATGCCAAATTCCTCAAATGGAAGAGCCGAAGCGCAGCTGATCATTAGTTACTTAAGGTCTGTCTATACGCCCTGTGAATTTTCATATTCCAACCATTACCATAAATGTTAATTTTGTGGAGAAGTTGTTTCATTCAAAGATAAACATTATGTTAGGGCAATCGCTGATGGAGTGAAAGTTCAAACGTATGAATTCCAATCTTATGTTATGGATATGTGACGTGAAAGAAACTTATAAAATAGTTGGCTATTTAATATTGTGACGGTGTGACATATATTACAGTGCACCTACAAGAATACTCGTGTCATAAACCGCTGGTTCTACGAGACCTACGCGGATGATTACTGCTGTCACGGACGAGGCATCTTACCTGGGTGCGTGTAGTCCGTTGAACCCGCTTGCCCGCGTCGGCGGGCAGGTTGGAGCCATACTGAGCAGCGGTTGACAGCTCGGACTTTCACGTTACGTTGCTCCCATTCCCCTACCCCGAGCGTCATCAAGACTGCATGGAGGCGCGCTTGCTGCTGTGACGTCACCAGTGGGTGCTGTCTACACTACGTGATCGGCAGGAAAACTTCCCGAAATGGGGCGATATAAACCAAGATATAAGCTTGGTTTCTCAAATTTTAGGAGAGTGACCAAGAGGGACAGGCTTAGGAAGGAACACTGTTCAAGTTCAAGTTAAGCTTGGCCGGATTAATGCCATCGTTGCAGTCTTACACCCCGTCGATACTGTATACCTGTTTACCGAGCAGCTTTTTTGCTCAGTAAATTTCGCACAGGAAGATATATTCCTGTAAGGTACTCAAAAACTGAGAGTAGTGCCTCTATTACCGGAAAACCTTATAATGAGGTTCGCTTGGAAGCCTTCGAGCAGGCTACAAAATATTTTGAAGCAAACGATGACAAGCAAATCACAGTAAGAATGTTTCATAGTAAAATGCAAGAATAATTTGTCATTTATGATATGGAACCTTACTCTGCCAAACACATGAAGCGCATAATTCAAGATCATTATGGCTAAAATGTTATTATAACAGATGTGCAAGGAAAAGAAGAAGTTATTACATTTCGAGAGACAGCAAAATCCATTATTCATTGTTGTTACAAGCTTCCAAGGAACGTCTATGCTTAAGAAGAGCATATAAACTTCATACAAGCCATGGGAAAAATCATTGTTAATGAGATAAAGCTCATAAATATACAAAAAGATATTATTTTGGATTAAGACCTTACAATTGAAGGCAGCCTTGAGTTTATACCTCCATTTGTTCGACTGCTGCTCTACTGCATCCTGCCAAAGCAACATTCTATCCTCAACGTAGCAGTTTTTGGACAGGCTGCCTGGCCACGTACATTTATGGCACAAATTCAAATAGGGAAAGCTGTTGAAATGCATCGTTACTTTGGTTCACATTTCTTGATTGACACGTTAAACAACCTTGGTTTCTGTCCGTCTTACAACAAAGTGCTAAGTTTGAAAATTCTGCCACTGTCACTCAAGAGCAACCCATCGAATGAGTTTTTTCATGATGGAATTATTCAGCGCAATGCGGATAATGTGGATCACGACATTTGTACAATCAATGGTCTTGGTACTATCCACGGGATGGGTATCATTGCTGCTGTGAGACCTGTGCCAAAAAGATAAAAAGTGGTACACTTTTTATCTTTTGTATACAATCCCTAGATTGGAAGTTTCATCAGATCAGCTGAGATCAAGAGGAAACATTGCTTTTCACTTATATAAAAGCCTCGAGAAAGCATCGGACTGTCATACAAAGAGTTGCCCAACATTCTAGTAGAAGATGTGTGTAAGAACCTCGACCACTTGTGGAATATACCATGGTTCTTCCACCATGTGCAACCAGGATGGCAAAAATTTATGCAGACAATTCATAAGGGGCAACATATCGGGAAGGCAAATGTCTTATTTCCTTTCAATCATTGACCATACGCCTAATGATATCTCATGTGTTTACTCGACATTGCTGTACATACGCAGAGAAGCAAAGAAGCAAAATCCAACCCCAGTAATAGCATTTGATCAGGAAATGTACTGAAAGGCTGTGACAATAATTCATGCTGAGCATCTGTCAAGTATTTTGAAAGATACAGTGGTTTTACTGGGAGGATTCCACACCAGGATGAGTTTCCTCGGCTGCATTGGTCCACTTTGTGCAAAATGCTGGCGATACCGTTAAGCATATTATGGGCAAGAAAGCTGTTTAGCTTGCTATGCGAGCCCATAGTATAGTCGATCAAGCTCTAAACATAATGTTCACAACTGTATCATATGACAAGGAAACTGACGAATTATTGCATGTTGAAGAATATCCTTAAATTTCAAGCAAGTGGGTGACTTGTACAGAGGTCTTCTACTTGACGATACTTATACTACTGAGAATGCTTCTGAGGATTTGCATCGAATACTTGAAAGACAAAATGGAAAGAGGTCGCCGAGACAATTGAACTGTAGCATTATGGTTCCAATATATGGAAATTGTTTCCATTCTGAAGTGCTTCATTCGAGCCGAGATAACAGAAAATTTGTAGAATTGGTACCAGTACCTGAAAACATTGACTGACATGTTACAGTACTTTGCAGCAGCAGGACATACTCATTATATAAAATCAGTTCGCGTACATCTACATAATATGCTGTACCTTCATACCATCAACCCCGATCTCTAATCAAAATTTTAGAATTTATTATTTATAATAAGAAGACGTGACCAACAGTGAGTCGCGGTGACATAGCGGATAGACGACTCGCTTCCCAGCGGCAATGACATAGATGCAGGTAACGGGGTGCCGTGGTGATGTAGCGGATAGACGACTTGATTCCCAGTGGCCATGACATAGCCCAAACGAAGGGGTGCCGCAGTAATGCCAATTTTTTTCTAATATTTTTTCCACGGTTTTGCATGTCAAGCTGGGAGGGTCATCTCAGAGTTTTCCCAAAATCGAATTGAAATTTAAGTCCTTCCTACGAGATGATATATATTATGGTCTTGAATGCCAAGCCGAGAAGGTTATCTGAGAGTCGTCCAAAATTAGATTATCATTTAAGTTGCTACGAGAAGATATACACCATGCACTTACATGGCAAGAAGTGGGTGTTATCTCAGTGTCTGCCCAAAATCAATTAGCATTTAATAGCTTCCTACCAGATGATCACGCTCTTACAAGATAAACCAAGACCCTCTCAGTGACATCCCAAAATCAAATTTAAATTTTAGTCCTTCCTACGAGATGATGTACATTACGCTCTTGCATGACAAGCCGGGAAGATTATTTCAGAGTCATCCCAAAATAGATGAACATTTAAGTCCTTCCTACTATATATACATCACGCTCTTGCATGCCAAGCTGGCAGGGTTATCTCAGTGTCGGCCCAAATCAATTAACATATATGTTAGTCCTTCCTATGAGATGATCACGCTTTTGCATGCTAGCAGGGAGGGATATCTCAGGGTCTTCCCAAAATAAATTAACATATGAGTCCTTCCTACTACATGATATACACCATGCTCTTACATGGAAAGGAAGGAGGGTTATTTCAATGTCTTCCCAAAATAAATTAACATTTAAGACTTTCCTACTAGATGATATACACCGTGCGCTTACATGGCAAACAGGGAGGGCGATCTCAGAGAATTTCCAAATTAGATTATCATTATAAGTTTACTACGAGATGATATACTTCAAATCTTTAATATTCCGTTACACTCCCAGGCCCTGGCTGTGTCCTCGAGAAAATTACGGTTTCGTAAAAATGCGACAACACACATATAGGCTCGAGTGTTGAGAGAAGTATTAAAAAAAAAACATGTTTTAATAATCTTTCATATTCCGCTCAATAATAAACTGTTGAAGCCCACGTCTCATCAAGAGAAAATAAGTAAACATTTTTACCGTAACTCCCCTGACGTGAGCGATGGAAATATGTATTTAAAGATTTAGGATGAATATTAATTGTAGCAAGGCGGGGTGTTAATGCGAAAAAATGTGCAGTACGCTCATTCTGTACAAAAAGAAGTAATGCACATACTTGATGCAGCATTGTCCTCCAACTTACTATCCGCATCGAATAACCACACAGATGGGTATTCCGTTATAGCCGCAGCCCCCTGGCCGGCGTCCTCGTGGGAGAAATGGCGGTTTCGTACAATTGCAACACACAACACGGAATAGTAATTCAAAAAACTGTTTTAAATAATTAATGTTTCCATTATAGCCCCAAGCCCCTGCCATGACGTGATCTCCCTGACTCGCCGAGAGAAATATGTTTTTATTTTCAGCACAGCATGAGCGGTGGAAATTATATATTTAAAGTTATAGTATTTTTTCCTTTTGCTATACCAAACCCTAATGCGAGTTTCGGAAAAATTGCAATGTAGTATGATTATTAATATTTCGCTACAGCCAGGCTGTGCGCATCGCCGACGACTCGTCGAGAAATGAGTGTTACACGCCATAGCACCCAACTCGACGTGATTTTCGGAAATATTGAAAATAATATATAAACTAGTATGATAATTAGTTTTGCAACAGACAGGCTCTGCGTGACTCCTCCTGAGACATACGCTTTACATATGCTACACGCTCACGGCATCAGTACGCAAAATGCATGTACACACACGTACAGCAGACCTTTCCGTTGTCGGTCTTGCTCACATGCAAACAAAGATTGACCGAGTAAGTTACACCAAAGGAAAAAAATACATATTCATTACTAGATATGGTTTCTACTGTTGGGAGTGTTTGTTTTATAAACATATTAATATAGGCTTCGTTACCCTTGTCGAAATCACTGCAGCAACCAATATACTTACACCTAACGCAAATACTACAAGCAGTGGCCGGACTTCGTTATTGCACCTCTTCAGTGACAATGAAGCAGTCGTGCGGTATAGTGATGCTTTACCAAACCCAGGTGTTTAGTTTCGACTTACTATGTGAGAAACAGTCCACAATGCAGGAGCAGCAGCATAGGACGCCATGTAGCAGCGGATGTGATTTCCATATGTTAAACTTATTCTCACACATTCTTGCATTGGAATTGTTTATTAATAATCTCACAATATAGCGTAGTGACTCCTTTTTTTGGGCAAGCAGGGATTTTACCTATCATACTGCATGAGGCTCTGATTGGCTAAGGGATATCATCACCTACAAGCTAGCACCATTCATCATGGCTGACGAATGTTCGTATTCATCATGGCTGAAGAATGTTTGTATTCATTACCCTCTTATGATATAACTTTATACAGCTTATAAGCATAGCAGGTTCCGATACACAACACACCCCCGACAATAAAAAAAAATATCACAGATTTATTTAAGCCCTATAAGCATAGGTGCTCGTAATTTCCGAACTGTTTAACATACAAGCAACAAATTCATTATATATATGTCATAACATCACTCCCGTCATCTCGAAAGGGTTAAGTATTCCCAAATTAGATTATCATTTAGGTCCTTCCTTCGAGTTGATAACGCTCTTGCATGTCAAGTCGGGAGAGTTATCTCTGTATATTCCCAACTTATGTGCGTGGGTTATCTCAGAGTCTCCCCAACAATACACAATGATAAAGCATTAAAGTGAACGCACACTACTATGAAAACAATGGCAGGAACAGTCACGCCACTACTGTAACATATCAGTTTCATATGCCTACAACGGGAAGAGACATATAAAGCATAAATGCAAGATAGCGATGTAATAAAGAGAGAACACCACTGCGCATAAAGGAGCCTAACAGGTTACCCGAGGCTCTCGCAGGCCCAAAATAAAGGTCGCTATCGCACACAACGATAAAGAAGCCTAACGAAGCTGGTAGCCTATCGTAAACAACCAAACCACCAGTGTTCTCCTGAGGAAAGTCGCCGTGCAGTATATTCCAATAAGGGTGGCTTGAATGCTCACAGAAGATATTGTTCTTCTTCTAAAACAGTCAGCATAAAGGTTTCGCTCGAATGAACACTATGCCGAGCATGTATCAAATATGATTATGTATTTGTATTATGTCAAGACCGTAAGTAAAGGTAAAAGTATGTAAATGATTTCGGTGTTATTAATATCTAGAACTCTGTTCCGTATCGATGGGCTGCTGGAGCAATACATACAGAAGCGCTTCATCATCGACAACGAAGATGACTACATCCGCATATATGTATATGTCCTAAGCATAGTTAGCTATAATCTCCGAACTAATTAAATATGAAACATATACATAAATAAAATTCAGGAAGGATAACTTACAACAAACTGAGGTATGCAAAAAGCAAGATATATACAAATCCAATACATACATGCAGCACATAGTCATGGTAACTGTAACGATTACCATCAGTCCTACACAAGGACGACACCAGACTGGTCTGGACAGTATAATAGACTAGCATAATTGAAGCATGAACTCGACACTTGTTTTTATAACTTGTTTCCTTTACAAGTTTCTTCCACCACTACCATAAAATAATAATAAAATTTATTCTTTAATAGGACAAAATAATTCCTCAGGTGTACAAAATAAACAAACCAATTATTTTTATGCAAAGAAATTTATTAAATCACTTCTTACTGCCATTTATCTCTCGAGGACGCCGGCCAGGGGGCTGCGGCTATAACGGAATACCCATCTGTGTGGTTATTATATGCAGATAGTTAGTTGGAGGACAATGCTGCATCAAGTATCTGCATGACATCTTTTGCGTACAGACTGAGCGAACTGCACGTTTTATTTTCGCATACACACACTGCCTGGCTACAATTAATATCCATCCTAAATCAATTAAATTATATATTTCCATCGCTCACGTCGGGGGAGTGACGGTAAAAAAATTAAACTTTTTTCTCTCGATGAGACGTGAGCTGTAACAGTATATGAACGATTATTATTGTACGAAATATAAAAGATTATTCAAAGTTTTTTTTTTGTTTTTAATACTTCTTGCATTACTCAAGTCTATATGTGTGTTGTCGCATTTTTACGAAACCATCATTTCCTCGAGGACACCGCAAGTACCGGGGGCTGTAACGGAATATTAAAGATTATTATTTAAACATGTTTAAATGACAATTCTTCCTGAATGGCTCAAGCCTACGTGTGTGTTGTCGCAGTTTGCGAAACCGTCATTTTCTCGAGGACACAACCAGGGCCTGGGAGTGTAACGGAATATTAAAAATGTGAAGTATATCATCTCGTAGTAAGGACTTATAATGATAATCTAATTTGGGAAGACACTGAGATATCCCTCCCTGCTTACCATGCAAGATCGTGATCATTTCGTAGGAAGGACTTATATGTTAATTGATTTGGGATGCCACTGAGATAACCCTCTGGGATTAGCATGGAAGAGCATTATCTTCTCGCAGGAAGGTATTAAATGTTAATTGAGTTTGGGAAGATACTGAGATAACCCTTCCTGCTTGCCATGTAAGCGAATTGTGTATATCATCTTGTAGGGAGGATTTATATGATAATCTAATTAGGGATGACCCTCAGATAACCCGCTCGGTTTAGCATGCAAGAGCATTACGTATATCATCTCTTAGATAGGTCTTAAATTTCAATTCAATTTTGAGAAGACTCTGGGATAACCCTCCTGGCTTGGCATGCAAGAGTGTAATTTATATAATCTCGTATAATAGACTTAAATGTAATTTGACTTTGTGAAAACTCTGAGATTACCATTTTGGCTTGGCATGAAAAAGCATGGAAATATATTTTTTTTTAATTATGAAAAATTAGCATTACTACAGCACCCTATCGCCTGGGTCTATGTCATCGCTGCTGGGTAGCGAGTCGTCTGTATACTACGTCACTGCAGCACTTCATAGCCTGTGGTTATGTCATGGCTGCTGGGAAGCGAGTCGTCTATCCGCTTCATCACCACAGCACCCCAATGGAATACGAGATCGTGAGTTTTAACATGTCATCTATTCGTTGTGTCACCGCATCACTCCATCGACTGGGGCTATATCTTGGTCTATGGGAAGTGAGTCGTCTATCCACTACGTCACTGTCGCAACCCGTCGCCTGCGCCTAAGTCATGGCCACTGGGAAGCGAGTCGTCTATCTGCTACGTCACCGTGGCACCCCATCGCCTGGGTCTATGTCATGGCTGCTGGGAAGCGAGTCGTCTATCCGCTTCGTCGCCGCGGCACCCCAACGGAATGCTAGAGTGTGAAGTGTAACATGTCATCTATCTGTTGCATCACCGTGGCACCAAAGGATTTTGGTATTGGGAATACTCTGAGATAACCCTCCCAACTTGGTGAGTCTATGAGTTAACCCTCCCGGCTTGTCGTGCCAGCATGTATTGTATATCGTCTCGTAGGAAGGTATTAAATGTTATTGATTTTGGGAAGACACTGCGATAACTCTCTCGGCTTGTTATGCAAGCACGTAATGTATATCATCAAGTAGGAAGGTACTAAATGATAATCTAATTTGGGAAGACACTGAGATAACCCCCCTCCCCAGTTTGGCATGCAATAGTGTGAAGTTTATCATGTTNCCCCCCCCCATAATGGAATGCCAGGGTGTAATGCAATAATAATACTTTAAATATATTTGTAGGAAGGACTTAAATGATAATCAAATTTGGGAATACTCTGAGATAATCCTCCCGACTTAGCATAGACTCAGAGAAAATCCCTCATGAATCCTCAATCCTCATTGCCCGAAAAAGGAGTCACGAGCCACATTGTAAAGTCATTGAATAAAATTTTATAAAATAAAGTTTTAAAAAAAATTTGGGACATTTGGGAAATTTTTAAGGAAAAAGGGAAATTTTGACGTTTTTGGGGGAAAAAAGCTATATTTCGAGGAAATAACGGGAAAAAACAGATCATATGTTGACGTTTTCTTATCAAGGTTTGGGTAATCCGTGAATCCGTGTCACCCAAGCTGGCATTAAATCGGCTATTTTTAACTACTCACGAAATAATTAAAATTACTAAGCATAGGGTAAGTATTTTAAAAATGCCATCGGATCTCCATTATTATTATTTTACGATTCATCATGTTTTTATGGGTGTACTTCCTTAAAATAAGTTTATCAGCTGCCAACAGTGGCCATCCAAATAATGCACCGTTTTATTTTATCATTTAAGGTTTCTCGGAAAACATTTTTTGCGTATGGCGGGGAAACTGTGACAAGCCTTACCGAAAAGACTTTGTGATAAACAGCGTAAAATATTTACGTAAAATATTCTTTGTTAAGGACCTTTATATGGGCAGAAAGAAGGGCTGTAGCTGAAATAATGAAATATTTATTGATTTTCATCTAAAAAGTTTAATAAGAAAATTATATCTTCAATTGCCTAGTAAAATATGTATGCATTCCTGAAATGCCAGAAAAAAAACACTAGCGCTGTCACCTTCCACTTTAACTAATATACCACAAAATACTTGCAGCTCGAATGACACTACATGAAAAATCAGTAGTGTTTAAAATACTCTAAACTGAATATCATTTGAAAGCCACCTACAAATGATTATATGGTTACAATTTTACTCAATTCACCAGCACGTGTAAAGAGATTTGAAGTAAGAAATTGAGACCAAACATTTTCTGATTTGTGTTTTATGTCAGTTGTTCTACATTTGGCAACAATGAAGTCTTTTCGTGGAAAAATCAATCACCTCTGCCCTCTGTAGGTAGCTTATCACTCTACGGTAAATAAAAAAGAAACAAAGGCAATTTCTGGTAAGGAAGCAAAGGCGATTGGAAAATCAATTAATTTTTTATTTTACAAGTTGTATAAAAGTACTTAAGGTGCAATGCAGATTAATAATTGCTATATTGGATGCTAAAATGAATTGTGCCCTTTCAGGCGTATTGTCCAAAATATCATTATGCAAACCGATTCCAAATGTGAACAATCAAATACAATATTATATGACAAAGCATCCCGTTACTAGTAACGAATTGAGCTGTTTAATCTATTGCGTACATTCTCAGCTTTTGGCATTTGTTACCTACTGTGTATGTTACGAGAAATTTCTTTTGAAAAGAAAATAATGCAGAATATTATTTTCAAGTACCTTTCAACACTTCTGACTCTGTAACTATAAACTACAAGAAAACTCCGTAACAAACGAAGGAAGTTAGAGTACAGAATTTTTAAAATTTTACTGAATATTCTGTTGGTTCAGAAATGTCACATTTTGAAAGTATGAATAGGTTGCAAGCATTCCGTTTCCAACAGGAAGTTCCAATTTCCATCTACGTTGTAGTCTTTATTCGATAGGCGTAATGTAATGTGTTAAACCAGGTTTGGTACAGTTTTGATGAGATGTATAAAAGATATTGAAATATATTTTTAAAATATAAAAAAATTACTTTATGACAAGCAAAAGCCTGAAAAATGTTGTGCGTCTATATAGTTATTAGTAGGTTTGTTTGAAGTTAGTAAAGAAGTAATGCGATCATTACTTAAAGTTTTAAAATAAATAATATCGAGTTATTTGATATATAAACACTTTTTTCTTAATTTCAGTTCGTCTGGAAGAGACTTTCTGATCACTAGGGTCTATAAATGTCTGTAACTGTTCTGCATTAACTAATGGTAACAAAAATATTTTCACCTTTTGAAATTAGTATGTGCTTTGTCTTGAAACGCAGATATTTTCCTATCAAAAAGCAATCACTTGCATTTCTAGTTGTTATTTAAATAACTTTGTTCCGTCAGGAAACCAACTTGAAACACCATGGCATATTGTGACAGCAAGGTACATAATTGTCATTTCGGTACACATGTAATCACGTTTATCGGGCGAGACTGTGGGCATGGATTATATAACGATCTAGAGAACAGGACTGTTCAGCAATATGGCGTCGTGTTCGCACTCGATAGTACGTATAAATAGGACAGGGGCCAATCGTTATTATGATGGCTTAAAAGAATTTAACTGGACGAAATTGAACAAATTAAATTCAAGCAATTTTTCTGAAAAGTTTTCATAAGAGGTTCATGAATTTCGCGTATATAGTTTGTTCAAAAATATTAAAATATTGGACTATAAAAATATTAATACGTTTTAAATAAACCAAAATTTAAAATTCTACATACAGTAGGGAGTTGACGAGAAGGCAAGGATGCATGGCGGGGTGGTGGTCGGGGCCGCAAACCCTCCCTTGCTCCCTTCAGGCGTTTAAAGACAGCTATCAGAGTAACGGGTCACCCTCGCTACTAGTCATCCCAAAAGAAACAGCTCTCTGGAAGTCAGTCACGAGTTAGTGTCGGTTGCGTGCGTATCAGGACGGTATATTATGGCGCAGTCTAGGAAGAAAGGGAAAACTATACACAGCGAAGCGAGGGAGGTGATCAGACATGTGATAAATAAATGTGACGAAGAAGCTACTGATGGTCAAATAAAGCATTTATTATCTCAATCAAATCTGCGTGCATCAGAATACACTGGAATTTCTATGAGAAGTGTTTCCATAATTCGCAAAGAAGGTGCCGATGCTTATAACAGTTCGCTGTCAACACCAGGCAAACACCGAGAGCGTCCGCATGAAAGAAATGTGCGCTGTGACTCATTTGATAGGAGAGCAATCAGAGACGGCATTCATGAGTTTTACTTAGTACAGAAACAAGTACCAACATGTCCTAAGCTTCTCGTTGCTTGGAGAGAATAAATTTATTTTCCATGAGGTGTTCACACGCTCAGGCGGATACTGAAAGAAATGGGGTTTAAATGGAAACAGTGTAACAGTTCTCGGAAAATATGAGTGGAAAGACCACACATTGTCCACTGGCGTTATAAATACTTAAAATTAATTCTCCAATACAGAATGGAGGGGCACCCCATAATTTACACTGATGAAACCTGGGTTGATAGCAACATCACATTTAGCTAATGTTGGCGAAGTGATACTGAACGTGGTGTGTTAACCAACAGAAGTTCTTCGAACCGTTTAATTGTTGTTCATGCAGGTGCTAAAACTGGATTCATTGAAAATGCACTGCCAATTTTTCCAGCAGGCAGAGCTACGGGGGACTACCATGGGCAGATGAATTCTGCGAACTTCGAAAAGTGGATGCATAATCAGTTATTGCCAAACCTACCGGAAAAGTCTGTTGTTATTATGGATAATGCGCCTTACCACTCAGTGCAAGAAAATAAACCCCCATCGAAGTATGCAGTGAAAAAGGAAATGGAGTCATGGTTGACCAATAACAACATTCCCTTTACTCATGAAATGTGAAAAACTGAGCTTTTTGACTTAATTGCACAGAACAGGAAGCCTGAAAAAGTATTTCGCATTGACCAACTTTTAAAACTGCACGGACACGATGTTCTTAGACTTCCTCCTTATATGTGCAAACTTAATCCCATTGAACTAGCGTGGTCTAAAACAAAGAGACTAGTGCGGGAAAAGAACATTATTGCTAGCTTGTCGTTAACAAAACTAATGGAAATCACGACGGAAGCAATATCTTCCATCGCTGAAGAAGACTGGCAAGGATACTGTTCGCATGTCCAAAATATAGAAGCAGACTACTGGCAAAATGACTGTCGTGTGGAAGACGCTATAGTCAGTTTTGTTATATGCCTAGGCCGTGACTCCAGTGGCTCGAGTGATTCATCTGATGACGAATTTTCCTCTTCTGAATCGGAACTGGCGCTGCCACTTCCCGAAAGTGAATAAATTATCACCGAAGAACAACACCCACTGTTTGAGGTAAGCGGTAAGAGTATATCCTTTCAGAGTATTTTAAAGGTATGCATTCCTGATCTTAACTTTTTACGCCCTAAATTTCTGCCATCAAAATTGTTTTCAGGTCACTATGGTTGTTTCGCATGTATTTAAGTAAAACAATTTAAGTTAAAACAGTTTTAAAATGTTGTTTTTGGCCATACTGAAAGTCTTTAAATTAGTGTTGGTAATGTAAAAGGTGTTTTAACAATTGTAACTATTGTGAAATGTGATTAATTTTCGTACGGGAACAGATTGCGAATATGTATAATAGCTTGCTTTAAAAATGTGTACTCCAACCACAATGCAAAACATTTCGCGCACCAGGCAGACGGGCACCTAAAATGGCGAATTTAAAGGTTACTGTTAAAAGAAATAATGTAATAAAGGCGTATACCATAACATTTTAGAGTATGTGTGTATGCGTGTTGTATGAAAGGAAAATCTCCCTGCGAACTGATAGTTTTAGTACTGGTAGTACAGGTTAGAGGTGACGGTGGCGACATTGCAGCCCACCCACCCGCTATAACACCCTGCACGAATTCCAGAGCCTCGCCTTCTCGTGAGCACTGGACAGTACAGAAGCATGACTCCAAGCAAATGTGGAATTATATAGCTTCCAGGGTCGGAAGTGATTGAATGCTCTTGTTATGATCTGCAACTGTGAACGGAAGCGCTCTGCGTGATTTGTTGACAAACTGTTGAGCTTCATGAGTTCAAGGTTACGTAGATTACAGATACTGGCGAAAATTACGTCTTCCGCACTTCACACTTCTATCAAGACCATTTCTTTCACATTTGAGTCTTCTCATTTAACGTGCTACATAGTTCGAAACACTATTTAAGAAGAATTTGTGTTTGAATATATAATATTATCAAAGCCTCGAAGTACTCAATATATGTTAAAGAAATACCTGAAATCCTAACACCACTCAATCGAAAACACCAACAAGCCTGTGCAACTAAAATAAAACTCACGCCTATTTAATAACGGAAATTTAATGGAAACACAACTAAATATAAATTAGAAGGTTGCATGTAAGTTCGTTTATATAGCGTTTCGTATGTAATATCTTTGGCAGGATAACTAAGGCATTACTTCTATTCCACAGTTTTTTCATACTTAATTGTCACATTCATAATATTACTGATTTTGGTCACACAACAAAAACAACAAACCATTAAAAAAACTAGAAATAAAAGAAGAAAAAATGAAAAAGACTGTGTAAATTCATTTAAAAATAATTTACGAAGATTAATTTTGGCAGAAATTTAGGGATATCCAGATATAGAAAATATGCAAAATTTTCGTGACATTAAACTATTGAAAATACACAAAACACTGTAATACATAAATGTGCAGGCTGATAAGAGGAGAGGAGGCTGTGGGCGCGCGAGCGGAGCCTGTTGCTCTGTCTCAGGACACAGACTACACGTAGATAGAATAGATGAGAGGTTATGGAGGCGCTCCTAGGAAACTTCCTACTCAACGGTAGCATCTTCCACAATCCATACATGAGAATCCGCGGTCGTAAAGTACCTTCTTCGCCAGGGTGTTAGACTGAAAATGGAAAGTACTGCAGCAGTGGACAGCTGGTGACTAACCACCAAGTGTACCTTACAGATGGGTTTATTGTATGATGTTTATAAAGAGTATGTAAAGAGGAGAGAGCCAGTTCACAGGCCGCCCAGAGGTTTTCCAGTGATGGGGCCCGCCTTCCCCTGCTATTTCAACAATTCTCTTTTCTTTTGTTAATCGATATACATGATGTTTCAGAAAAAGCGTGCCAAAATAAAACTGGACGTCTTGAGATTGGGAACGTGTTATCCGCGAGGCCAGCGCAAGGAGACATGGGCGCAAACATGTATATCACGAACACAGGTGTTCGTATTGGTTACGTGGATTAAAGACATTGCGTGTGTACACTATCGACAGGTGGTACTGTACAGGACCACTCCAAGTGACAGACGGGTGTTAATGTATCAGTTTGTAACCCACAGGAGTTGCCCAAAGTGACGGCCACCAACGTCAATGCAAGCATCACAAAAACGTAGGAGATTCTGCACCATTCGTTTAAATATCCCATGAGTTTTGCGTCTGTCGCTGATACATGAACTACTGTGTTCGTGTACAGAGCCACCTTGCGGACGAAACTACACGTTAACGCCTATATATCCATTCGCTGACTTCCTGGACCACACGTTCCCAGTCTCAAAACGTTCCGTCACGCTTTTGTTGAAACAGACTGTATAAAATAGAAAGTCCCAACACTGATTTTTTTAAGCTATTCCAAACATAAAACATAGGAAGAGGCCCAGTTTGATCTTGCAGGTGTGGCTGGAGCTCCGGGCGCGCCTGTGTGACGATCTGCAGGTGGATACTCACGCTATGTGGCGAGCAGGCGAAGGAGTACTGGAGACGGGGGGCTGGCTGCAGGGCTCGCCGCCCCACCAGGTAGGCGACCGCCCCCCGGGGGCAGTGGCAGTTGACCACCTGCTGTGACGTGTTGTCCGCATCCGTCACGATGGTCCATGTCACGTCGGTGAAGTACTGGCAGCGAGGCAGCGTCCTCACAGGTGTGCACAACTGCAACAGACCGCGCACCTCCACCATACTACAGCTGCTCTCGCCACTGCACTCTCCATACTACTAAGGGTCTCGCCACTGCACTCTCCATACAACTGCTGCTCTCGCCACTGCACTCTCCATACTACTGCTGCTCTCGCCACTGCACTCTCCATACTACTAAGGGTCTCGCCACTGCACTCTCCATAC
>NQII01005300.1:39090-112160 GCA_002778355.1 Clitarchus hookeri
TGCTTCTCTCACCACTGCACTCTCCACACTACTGCTGCTCTCACCACTGCACTCTCCACACTATTGCTGCTCTCACCACTGCACTCTCAATGCTACTACTGCTCTCACCACTGCACTCTCCATGCTACTNCTGCTCTCACCACTGCACTCTCCATGCTACTGCTGCACTCACCACTGCATTCTCCACACCACTGCTGCTCTCACCACTGCACTCTCCACACTACTGCTGCTCTCAACACCGCACTCTCCACACTACTGCTGCTCTCACCACTGCACTCTCCACACTACAGCTTCTCTCACCACTGCACTCTCCACACTACTTCTGCTATCACCACTGCACTCTCCACACTACTGCTGCTCTCACCACTACACTCTCCTCACTACTGCTGCTCTCACCACTGCACTCTCCACACTACTGCTGCTCTCACCACTGCACTTTTCACACTACTGCTGCTCTCACTACTGCACTCTCCATACAACAGCTGCTCTCACCACTGCACTCACCATACTACAGCTGCTATCACCAATGCACTCTCCATACTACTGCTGCTCTCACCACTGCACTCTCCACACTACAGCTTCTCTCACCACTGCACTCTCCAAGCTACTGCTGCTCTCACCACTGCACTCACAACCCTACTTATGTTCTCACCACTGCACTGTCCATACTACTGCTGCTCTCACCACTGCACTCTCCATACTACTGCTGCTCTCACCACTGCACTCTACACTCTACTGTTGCTCTCGCCACTGCACTCTCCATACTACTGCTGCTCTCGACACTACACTCTCCATACCACTACTGCTCTCGCCACTGAACTCTCCATACAACAGCTGCTCTCACCACCGCACTCTCCATACTACTGCTGCTCTCACCACTGCACTCTCCACACTACTGCTGCTCTCACCACTGCACTATTCACACTACTGCTGGTCTCACCACTGCACTCTCCACACTACTGCTGCTCTCGAAACTGCACTCTCCACACTACTGCTGCTCTCACAACTGCACTATTCATACTACTGCTGCTCTCACCACTGCACTCACCCTACTACAGCTTCTCTCACCACTGCACTATTCATACTACTGCTGCTCTCACCACTGCACTCTCCACACTACTGCTGCTCTCGACACTGCACTATTCATACTACTGCTGCGCCCACCACTGCACTATTCACACTACTGCTGCTCTTACCACTGCACTCTCCACACAACAGCTGCTGCTCTCGACACTGCACTCTCCACACTACTGCTGCTCTCACCACTGCACTCTCCACACTACTGCTGCTCTCGCCACTGCACTATTCATACTACTGCTGCTCTTACCACTGCACTATTCACACTACTGCTGCTCTCACCACTGCACTCTCCACATTTCTGCTGCTCTCGACACTGCACTATTCATACTACTGCTGCTCTCACAACTGCACTATTCATACTACTGCTCTCACAACTGCACTATTCATACTACTGCTGCTCTCGACACTGCACTATCCACACTACTGCTGCTCTCACCACTGCAATCTCCACACTACCGCTGCTCTCGACACTGCACTATTCATACTACTGCTGCTCTCACAACTGCACTATTCATACTACTGCTCTCACAACTGCACTATTCATACTACTGCTGCTCTCGACACTGCACTATCCACACTACTGCTGCTCTCACCACTGCAATCTCCACACTACCGCTGCTCTCGACACTGCACTATTCACACTACTGCTGCTCTCACCACTGCACTCTCCACACTACTGCTGCTCTCGACACTGCACTATTCATACTACTGCTGCTCTCACCACTGCACAATTCATTCTACTGCTTCTCTCACCACTGCACTATTCATACTACTGCTGCTCTCACCACTGCACTCTCCACACTATTGCTGCTCTCACCACTGCACTCTGCACACTACTGCTGCTCTCGCCACTGCACTCTCCATACTACAGCTGCTCTCACCACTGCACTCTCCATACTACTAAGGGTNCACAATTCATTCTACTGCTTCTCTCACCACTGCACTATTCATACTACTGCTGCTCTCACCACTGCACTCTCCACAATATTGCTGCTCTCACCACTGCACTCTGCACACTACTGCTGCTCCAACCACTGCACTCTGCACACTACTGCTGCTCTCGGCACTGCACTATTCATACTACTGCTGCTCTCAACACTGCACTATTCATACTACTGCTGCTCTCACCACTGCACTCTCCATACTACAGCTGATCTCACCACTGCACTCTCCATACTACTGCTGCTCTCACCACTGCACTCTCAACACTACTGCTGCTCTCACTACTGCACTCTCCATACTACTGCTGCTCTCACCACTGCACTCTCTACACTATTGCTGCTATCACAACTGCACTCTCCACACTACTGCTGCTCTCACCACTGCACTCTCCACACTACTGCACTCTCCTTACTACAGCTGCTCACACCACTGCACTCTCCACACTACTGCTGCTCCTACCACTGCACTCTCCACACTACTGCACTCTCCTTACTACAGCTGCTCACACCACTGCACTCGCCACACTATTGCTGCTCTCGACACTGCACTATTCATACTACTGCTGCTCTCACCACTGCACTATTCACACTACTGCTGCTCTCACCACTGCACTCTCCACACTACTGCTGCTCTCACCACTGCACTATTCACACTACTGCTGCTCTCACCACTGCACTCTCCACACTACTGCTGCTCTCACCACTGCACTATTCACACTACTGCTGCTCTCACCACTGCACTCTTCACACTACTGCTGCTTTCAACACTGCACTCTCCACACTACTGCTGCTCTCACCACTGTACTATTCACACTACTGCTGCTCTCACCACTGCACTCTTCATACTACTGCTGCTCTCACCACTGTACTCTCCACACTACAGCTTCTCTCACCACTGCACTCTCCATGCTACTTATGCTCTCACCACTGCACTCACCATGCTACTACTGCTCTCACCACTGCACTCTCCATACTACTGCTGCTCTCACCACTGCATTCTCTATACTACAGCTGCTCTCACCACTGCATTCTCCACGCTACTGCTGCTCTCACCACTGCACTCTCCACACTACTGCTGCTCTCGACACNTCCACGCTACTGCTGCTCTCACCACTGCACTCTCCACGCTACTGCTGCTCTCACCACTGCACTCACCACGCTACTACTGCTCTCACCACTGCACTCTCCATACTACTGCTGCTCTCACCACTGCATTCTCCATACTACAGCTGCTCTCACCACTGCATTCTCCATGCTACTGCTGCTTTCACCACTGCTTTCTCCATACTACTGCTGTTCTCACTACTGCACTTTCCACGCTACTGCTGCTCTCACCATTGCACTCTCCACGCTACTGCTGCTCTCACCACTGCACTCATCACACTACTGCTGCTCTCGCCACTGCACTCTCCACACTACTGCTGCTCTCACTACTTCACTCTCCATACTACATTGCCACTAATATTCTACTTACGTTTCACATCAAAGAAGAAGACATTCAAAGGGGTTTTTGATTAGCATGTCGAAATTCAAACTACAGCGTCTATGTACTATTATAAACAACCAATCATAGTATCAAGAATTTTGAAATGGTCATTTAGTATTTTTAAATTGTAATTGAAGTAGGCGAAACATCATCGGGGGTCCACAGCTTGACGTACCTGCGTGCTCAGCAAGTCATGAAGGCCATCGGAACTGCTGCGACATGTGGCGACCGAATTTACATAAGCCACCCCAGAATACGTGAAGACTACATCGCCAATATTGCTGTTTGTGTATTGTTAGAAATAAAATGCAATCACTTCTGGCAGCCTTTACTATTCTGTTGCAAATCCCCCCTAGTCTTCGTCAAATGCAACATGTGCTCACGTGTGCTACTGGTGCTGCAAGCTGCGGACTCCCTGCCTGGTTTTACCTACTTACATTTTAAAATACTAGATGACATTTACCAACATTTTGTTACTAGGATTTATTTTTCTATCAGCCTGCCCATAGATTCTGTGGTTTTAATTTCGACATGCCATTTAAAACACGTGTAAATACTTCGTTATGTAAGTATTTTGCATTATTTTATTATTTAAACAATTCTAAAAATTAAACAAAAGATTATATTTCTAATAAAAAAATTAAACACATTTCCATTCTGGATGCTTCTGGAAGCATAATTTGCAATTCTTTCCCCCTTCATCAAGCAAAGTCTTTATTATAATTACACCAATTATCTGTATTAAAAATTTGCAATAACGTTTAAAAACATTATTATTTTGATTTTACGCACAGCCATTTCAGTTTTAAAACTCAGTGGCGTGGGCACAAATTTTTTGGCGGTTTGTCAAGAGGAGGGGTGGGGGGGGTTACTTCATTGATAAAACAGCTCCTGCAGAACATTTTTGATCTGAAGAACAACGCTCGATATTTACACCTTATTTTTTATTTTACTTATTTTTACGGTTTTATTTTACTGACAACTAACTATACATTTTCTTTTTCAATATATACGTAATTTTTTTGGAGGGGTAAATTGAACCCTGGCACCTCTTCCCCCTCCCCCTTTTTCCCTTCTTCTCTCTAAATTGGTACGTCCCTGATAAAAATGTTAATTTTCTTGACCTTAATGGAATTAAATACACATAAACCAGTTATTAAAAATTAAAATTTTTATCATTTTCGTGCACCCCATAAAATTTAAAAAATCAACCCCTTGTGCTACAGCTCAATAAATCTGCTTATGTTATTATAACTGCAGAATCTCTGTAAATGTGTTATGTGTTCACGCGTATTTCAATGTTAACTTGTGAATTGTAATTTCCTGTTAAATTAGTTAGAAGTAATACTTTCCTTATCTCAGATGAACCAAAATGTTGGATTTCTAAGAAATCATTACATGATGGGGCTTCAAAACACACTTTAGATTAAATTAAATTTTGTGTTAAAATAAATTTTGAATTTTGTGCGAGTCAAGAATTTAAGTTGGAATTCTTATAAGTGCGCTAATAAAAGATTAAAAATATTTTGTAGTTAATGAAGTTACCATAAAAATAATATCACTAAATCATATTTTTAAGAGTAGAAAAAACTTGTCTTTTGAACAGCTTTAACCAACTTTTCGCCAATAACTTCTTCAGCTGTGGCAATGTTTTGTCAGTTCCTGGACGAAATGAAACTGTTACAGTAATTCTGCCTGTTTCCTCACCCAACACGAGACAGTTCTGTGATCGCCTTCTGCATGCTCGTATCACCGTTGTGTGGCTGGGCAGGTTTATACAGAATGAGTATTTAGAGTATGCTAACGAGGCTTGAGCGGAATGCCTAAAAAAAATAAATAGGGAAACATATATACGACTTAGAATCTACAGGGATTTCAGATGTTGGTAGATTTATACGTAAGTGGAGAGTTGAAATGTGTTACACAGCGATAAATTAGAAATTAATAGCTAATATGCCACGAAATGTAGCGCCCAGGTAATGGTCACAAGGTCAGTAATCACAGAAAACGGTGTTGCGGAGAGCACACCCTTTCATACATTAGATCGGGGTTGGCACCCTATTATTGCTTAGGGCTTTGTAATCCCCTGCTTGAAGCAATTTGACATGGCATATAAGTAATAAGCATACGAAATCAATAAAACAAAGGTCACTGTAGTAGTATAAACTTATCCAGACCGTTAGCTCAGAAAACACATGTTTACTTGTAAAACAGATTAGTGATTGCCTAGGAGGTAGGCTGCTTGTAGCACTGTTGTGCATTGCACGTCAACTAACAGCCTGTCTTATGTTTTTGTCCTCATGGATACGAATGACTGGTAAGTAAGTGGCTGTAGAAGTGGGATGGTCTAACGAAAACTAACGTCTGTAACGAGTACTAGTGCTTTATTTTGAATGCGAAGTGTTTACATGGTTTCAGCATTTGTTCGCAGTTTGAGCCAACCATCTCCACACATGCACGAATGCGTCGTTCATATGAATGGCACACATGCTGCAATATTTCGGGATTAGCCCGTATTGTATGCAAGCATCTCGAATATGTTTTCAGATACCCCCCTCCCCCAATTGTCTACTTCAGTTGAATACAACAGTAGCTAGAAAAAAGCGGTTCTCAAACACCTGGCTAGAAACGAGGAGCCATAGATAGCATGACACAGCATGTCGTTCCCTAAACATTTTCAGAATTTCCCAAAAAAAAAGTCATTTTTCCCCTTGTTCTCTCGAAATACATTGTTTTTCCCCAAAATTGCCCTTTTTCCCTAAAAATTTCCCCAATTTCACCAAAAAATTTCATGGCTTTTCTCTTTTCACACACAGTTCCCAACAGAAACCCCCACCATTACGCCATAGATAGTATGACACAGCACATAATATCCCGGTTTCCCCAAAATTTCTTATTAGTATCTAAAATTTCCCAGATGCCTCAAAAAATGTTCCTCACACCCCACCGCAGGCTTGCGTTGCCAAACGCGAGGTATAGAAATATTTTGAAAAAGGAATTTATTTGAAATTTGGTACTTAAATTTTTTTATGTGCAAATGTAATAGCATGCAACTCAGACAGACAACGTAAGGTTCAAAGTTTCGGGTGTAAGTTAATGTCATCACATGAAGCTCTCGTACTGGCAGCATTAAGGTTGCTGCTATGCATGATGTTTTAAATTACCTATAAGAAAAACTAATAGATGCTATCAAAGAATTATAGATTTAAAAAGAAACTAAATTAATTTATATTAATACATTTTATTAAAAACATTTTATAGATTTTAAAAATAAAAAAAAGCTATTTGATATTAAAACATAGTTACTATATGATCGCCAGACTGCTTTTGAAAGCTACCTATCGTCGAGTAAGATCTTCAGAGCTGGAAGGCTCATGACCGGTGTTCGTCGCTGCTCGCGTCATGGGTTCATGTTGAATAATATACATTGGGTGCTTTAATTCAATTAGATTTCATGGCTGAAGCCATATATTGAACTAAAAACAGAGAAACGCCAGGCAGCTAAAAATGTATTTCAGAAAAGTTTTTATAAGCTAATGAACAACGCTATGTATGGCACACTTATGGAGAACAAACGTAAATGCCAATGCGTGGAACTTGTGTTTTGTGATCGTCGTGCAAAGAAGCTTATCACTAAACCGACTTTCAAATGCAGAACAATATATAATGAAAAATTATCGCTGATAAAATTAGATCATGAACATATTATATTTAATAATCCTATCTATGCAGGGGTTGCTGTACTTGACCTGTCCAATACGTTAATATACCACCTTTACTATCATGTAATGAGAGCGTGGTATGGCATTGACGTTAGTCTGGTATATACAGACACAGATTCCTATATTATGGAGATTGCGTGCTGTGACTTCTACAGTGACCTTGCCTCAGACGCGAAACTTATGTCAGAGTTTGATACCAGCTCCTACCCTCCCACTCATCCCTGCTACTCGCCTGCCAATGCTAAAGTTACTGGTAAATTTAAAGATAAGTGTGGTGGCAATGACATGGTAGAGTTTGTCGGGCTGGGGGCAAAGCTTTATGCGTATAGATGTCTCGATAAAGTATTAAAGGCGTACAGAAGAGTGTTGTTAAGAATATTATTACCTTTAAAGATTACAAACGTATCCTAATGTCAGAACAGGAAATGAGAGTACGGGTCAATAGTATTAGATCATACCAGCATGACTTGTATACTGAATGTACCAGCAAGTTGGCCCTTTCTTGGATGGATGATAAGCGAAAGATTCTGGTCTCTATGGATATAATAATACCTAATAAAGCATCTCTGGGACAGACGTGTATGTCTTTCGGAGAGAGGTAAGGAGATATAGCAGGAGACAGTGCCTCTCCTCGGGTTAAGCGCTATCATTTTTCACGTATCATATTGATCTTGGAATGTATGCTGGCTGGTAGCATACTATAGTTCATGTAATTCTTGTCGGATATCGTAAGCTAAGTATATTTGCATAATTATTATTTTTTAAAGTGACAATTTTCTATAGTCATTTGCAAGAAGTGTGGGTTGCTGTCACCTTCGCAACGGTTAATGTATCATACTTATAACCCTTCTCTCTTCAGTAGTTCTTTCCCTACGCTGACATCTATGTTTGCGTTCCTTAGTCCACATTGTTTTTTTAGGAGGGTTATCTTTCATTTTCGGCGTTATAACCTGCCTGTACACTATACTTGCGACATTAAGAAGGCTATATAGGTAATGTCATAGAAATAGTGTACTGCCCAGTCCCAACACCTGGAACCGTCTGCATGGTTATGTAGATGGTAAGTGGGAGGGTAACGATGGTAAGGGTAAGTAATATGTGTGTGTGGTGCGTGTGCCTGATAAGTGTCTGGATGTGTGTTTGAGTATATGTGGGTGTGTGTGTTTGGGTATGCACATGTGTGTGTACCTGGGTGTGTGTGCATGCAGGAGTTTGCGCTCGTGTATGTATGTGTATGCGCCTGGGTGTGCACATGTGTGTGCGCTCATGTAAGTATGAGTGTGTGCCTGGGTGTGCAGGCGTGAGCAGGTGTGTGCGCTCATGTATGTATGAATGTGCACCTGGGTGTGTGTGTGCGCTCGTGCATGTATAAATGTGCGCCTGTGTGTGCAGGTGTGTGCACTCATGTAGGTATGAGTGGAGGCCTGGGTGTGCAGGTGTGTGCTCTCGTTTATGTATGAGTATGCGGCTGGGTGTGCAGGTGTGTGAGCTCGTGTATGTACGAGTGTGCGCCTGGGTGTGCATATGTGTGCGCTCTTGTATGTATGAGTGTGCGCTTGGGTGTTCAGGTGTGTGCGCTCGTAATTGTATGATTATGCACCTGGGTGTGTTGGTCTGTGCGCTAGTGTTTGTACGAGTGTGCACCTGGGTGTGCAGATGTGTGCACTCGTGTATGTGTGAGTGTACACCTGGGTGTGCAGGTGTGCGCGCTCGTGTATGAATGAGTGCGCGCCTGGGTGTGCAGGTGTGTGAGCTCGTGTATTTATGAGTGTGCGCCTGGGTGTGCAGGTGTGCGCTCGTGTATATATGAGTGTGCGCCTGGGTGTACAGATGTGTGCGCTCGTGTTTGTATTAGTATGCGGCTGGGTGTGCAGGNGGTGTGTGCACTCGTGTATGTATGATTGTGCACCTGTGTGTGCGGGTGTGTGCGCTTGTGTGCGCATATGTTTGTGCCTTGGTGTTCGTGCCTGGGTGCGCGCTTGGATATGTAAGGTTGTGCGCACTCGTGTGAATGTGTGCAGGTATATTTATAAATCTGTTCCTGTATGGCTAGGTGTGCTTGTGTGTGTGTGTGTGTGTGTGTGTGTGTGTGTGTGTGTTGTCGGTATTATAGTTGCCAATGCTTTTTTTTTTCAGAATCGTCGACGGTGCGCGATGCAGAATAATATTATCATGATTTTTAATCTTTTTAAAAGATATTATTTAGGTGTCGTCATAGCCACTTTTTTTTTTCAGTGCCGCCCTGCCACCAACCCAGCCGCACGTCGCCGAGCGCTGCCTCACGTCAGCCTGTTAGATATCACGCACTACTCCAGCCTCCCGATCGCCGACAGGTTAAGTTAATAACATTTCAGAACATTTTCGTCGCTGTCTGGTGTTTCAGAGCAGCGCAGCGTCTACGGAGAGCAAAACAGAATAATATGTCTCGATTTTTTTTTAAATTATTATTATTTGGATGTGACTAGAGTTATTTAATTTTTTTCAGCGCTGCCAACGAGGTCCAGTTGAGCATCTCCTCCCAGCTGTGGACATCCAGTGAGACGTCTAACACCGGACGCGAGCAGCGACGAACACCGGTCATGAGCCTTCCAGCTCTGAAGATCTTACTCGACGATAGGTAGCTTTCAAAAGCAGTCTGGCGATCATATAGTAACTATGTTTTAATATCAAATAGCTTTTTTTTATTTTTAAAATCTATAAAATGTTTTTAATAAAATGTATTAATATAAATTAATTTAGTTTCTTTTTAAATCTATAATTCTTTGATAGCATCTATTAGTTTTTCTTATAGGTAATTTAAAACATCATGCATAGCAGCAACCTTAATGCTGCCAGTACGAGAGCTTCATGTGATGACATTAACTTACACACGAAACTTTGAACCTTACGTTGTCTGTCTGAGTTGCATGCTATTACATTTGCACATAAAAAAATTTAAGTACCAAATTTCAAATAATTCTTTTTTTTTTCAAAATCTTCGTATGCCTCGCGTTTGGCAACGCGAGCCTGCGCTGAGGTGTGAGGAACATTTTTGGGGCATCTGGGAAATTTTAGGTACTAATGGGAAATTTTTGGTAAACAGGGATATTATGTGATGTGTCATACTATCTATGGCATAATGGTAAGCGTTTCTGTTGGTAGCCATCTGCAGTTGTTTGTGAAAAGAGAAAAATAATTGCATTTTTGGAGAAATACGGCAAATTTTTAGTTAAAAAGGCAATTTTGGGGAAAAAACGATGTATTTCGAAAGAAAAAGGGAAAAATGACGTTTATTGGGAAATTCGGGAAATTTTTAGGGAACGACATGCTGTGTCATGCTATCTATGTCTCCCCGCTCCACGTTCCTTGCAAGATGTTTAGAATCGCCGTTTTATAGCTACTTACAACTATGCTTTGAAGTGACCCCACAATTAGAAGTCGACAGGGCTTATGTTCTGTTATATTGACTGCTAACCCACTGGCCCACCTCGTCCAATCCATCACGCCGGGTATCGCGCATCTATTAACTGCTCTGCTCCCCGGCTTAAGTGCGCTGTTGCACCGGCTTAAGAGCGCTGTTGCACCGGCTTAAGTGCGCTGTTGCACCGGCTTAAGTGCGCTGTTGCACCGGCTTAAGTGCTCTGTTACACCGGCTTAAGTAAGCTGTTGCACCGGCTTAAGTGCGCTGTTGCACCGGCTTAAGTGCTCTGCTGCCCGGCTTAAGTGCGCTGTTGCACCGGCTTAAGTGCGCTGTTGCACCGGCTTAAGTGCGCTGTTGCACCGGCTTAAGTGCGCTGTTGCACCGGCGTGCATGTACCACATGTCGTCATCCCGGTGCACAAGGGACGATTTTTCCTGCGAGTTTCGCTAGGATGTTATTTGATAGCTACATGATGAGCTATGTAACATGGTTACTCATGGGATTCATCACTAGTTTTGCCGCACATAGTATGGGTTTCCTTATGGACTACTCTGTTAATTAGTAATGCCGGCAGACATAATTTTTGACAACTTGTGAAAATAATAAATAACGAACTCTGTGCGGCGTTGGCTGGTGTTTTCGATTGAGTGGTATTAGTATTTCAGGTATTTTGAGGCTTTGATAACATTATGTATTCAAACACAAATTCTTCTTAAATAATGTTTCAAACTATTTATTTATGTTAATGAGAACACCTTAAATGAGAACACTCAATTGTCAAAGAAATGGTCTTGATAGAAGTGTGAAGTGCGGAAGACGTAATTTTCGCCAGTATCTGTAATCTACGTAACCTTGAACTCGCGAAGCTCAACAGTTTGTCAACAAATCACGCAGAGCGCTTCCGTTCACAGTTGCAGCTCATAACATGAGCATTGAATTACTCCCGACCCTGGAAGCTATATAATTTCACATTTGCTTGAAATCATGCTTCTGTAGGTAGGTTTTTAAATTATTGTTTATTTAAAACGTATTTTTTTATGGTGCATTATTTTAATACTTTTGAACAAACTGTATATGCGAAATTCATGAACCTCTTATAAAAACTTTTCAGAAAAATTGCTTGAATTTAATTTCTTCAATTTCGTCCAGTTAATTTCTTTTAAGCCATCATAATTACGATTGGCCCCTGTCCTATTTATACGTGCTATCGAGTGTGAACACGACGCCATATTGCTGAACAGTCCTGTTCTCTAGATCGTTATATAATCCATGCCCACAGTCTCGCCCGATAAACGTGATGACATGTGTACCGAAATGACAATTATGTACCTTGCTGTCACAATATGCCATGGTGTTTCAAGTTGGTTTCCTGACGGAACAAAGTTATTTAAATAACAACTAGAAATGCAAGTGATTGCGTTTTAATAGGTAAATATTTGCGCTTCAAGTCAAAGCACATTAAAATTTCAAAAACACCGAAATAATAATTTTGCCATGTAAATAAAGTTACTTACCACGCTCCCTTGCTCTCATTGGCCTTGATTGGAATCTAGAAAAGAGACAAGCAGAGACAATAGCACCATTCCAATTATCGAAAAATAGTAGACTAGTCAACAAAACTGTAGGTAGGCAGTGTACTATCACGTCCAGCAGCAAGCAGCACTGCACGTTTGCGATATCGTAAGGTAAATAGTTCCGTGTGCGGTGGTCTTAAGTGATACATCTTCAAGTAGTTGTGGCAGGTCGTCCTCCAAGAAGTCGGATATAACTCTCCAGACAGCCAAGCGGGAAGGATGTGTGGCCAAATCAGTAGCTCTTAGACAATCCTGGCCTCAATGTTCACAGAAACCAGACATTGGAAGTAAAATCCCCACACTGCATGTGTGCCCACGCATGTTCGTTGTAGAAGTTGAAGAAACCCTGTCTCGTAAAGGATGCTTCGTTTGTGAATAGCACAGTTCCGCAGAAACCTGGGCCTTATCTAAACTAAATCTACTCGCAATTTTGTAAACGAGCAGGCCGATCACTGTTAGTGATATGCGTGCAACGTGTATTGCCAAATAATGCGTCATACTATGGACTCCGATGCGTTCAATACATTAGAAATTCCTCGAGCGCTGGCACCTTGGTTAGCATCAACATAGTCCAACACATCATGCACGATGTCTAACCATCTTCGGCCAATACCATGACAACATGTACGTACAGTTTCTGTTTCACGTATAAGCTGATGAACTGACCTGAGTGCGTGTGCATTTGGTAAATGACGGGCTGGAAACTTTTCCGCGTACCGTCGACGAACAGCTGATGCATTACACAGCATTTCACCATACGGGAGATTAATTTCCGTTCGTTCCTCAACACCTAACTCCATCATACACGCTGTGAAGAACTACCTGCTGTTTAAACTACCATTGTGATGCTAGCAGGCAGGCTACCTAGTCGCCACTTGGTACGATAACATGAACCAATGCAATGGGGCACTCGCCCGCAGTAACTTCTCAGCCGTCCACAGTCTAATATAAAAATTTGTTGCATTAAGACTAGAATACGAGCCAGGTTGTTCGTTGACAAGTCACACACGACCGTGGTAGAGGCTGCCTACCTCCCAGGCAACCACTTGTCTGCTTTCCTACTATGTGATTTCTGAACTAAAGATCGGTATTGGTGGATACTACCAAGGCTGCCATTTTAATTAATTTTTGCATGCTATTAAAATGCCATGTCAAATTCCTTCAAGCTGAGTATTACAAAGTTCTAAGCAATAGGATGATGCCAAACCCCCTTTAATGTGTAAAGATGTGTACCTAACGTAACTCAATTCTATGTGGTGACCTACCTTGTAGCTGTTTACTTTTATGCTACATTTCGTTGCTTAATCGCTTGTAATTTCCTATTTATTGTTGCATAACAAGTCCAATTTCCTCTGAATTCACAGTTGACCCTAAGTCGTATGTACATTTCCCTATTAATTTTTCCAAAGGATCCCGTTCACGCCAGGTAAGCAGACATCAACAACTCATTCTCTATGGTAAAACATAGCTTCTTATTTCTTTAATATTCTCTTTGCAGTGAAAACCGCAGAACACGAGATGTTAACACTCCAAATGCACAGACTACTGTTTGTACTCCGCACACTTCTCGCGTACGAAGAAGGGCCTCACGTGTCCAAGTGCAGAAAGTGGGATTTAATTGCATGTCATTTGCATGAGGCCTTCAGCCAATAGCAGCGCAGTAAGTTGGGAGGAGTGATTATCGTTATATTAAAATTTCTTTAATAGAAGGAAAACGTGGCACGTGATATTTACATAACAAATCAATACTTCACCAAAATCAAGTTTACATCTGGCCGTGTTTGATTGGGTGGACACGGTATCAGGACATGCACTTTTAGCAACACGTTTTTTTTTCTTTCTGATATATATACGTTCTCACACAGACGTCTGTTACATGAAATAAATTAATCATGACCGAAGCTGTAGTCAAATGTGGACCAATGTGGTGTGCCCAGCACTTTGAGTGCGGGCGACATCAAATAACGTCACCTAACTTCAATATATTTATATGGAGTTTGCCGTAGTTTTCATAACGTTTACTGCAATGTGAGAACACATCGGCAGCACACTAGAAGAGTAAATTACTTAATTGATGACAATGTATTGTATTCTATGTTACATAGGAACTTAATTGCTTCTGTGAAATGCTCTATGTGTTGTTTTCATATTTATTAACAGTATATGGTGTTGTTATTTTATTTATATTGCTAGTTGTTTTTTTATTTCGTGTTCCTAGTTTTTTTTTANCCCAAAAAATTCATTCAATCATAAAACAGTGTGCTTACCGAACAAATAAAACTGCTCGATTAAGAAGTTAACGCTATTTTAAATTAAAGCATATTCAAATACGAAAAAATTGCAATGACACTTGTAAATATGTTTTGTACCAGTTCTCTTCTTTAGGTTCATAACTTTAAAGAGCAATAAAACATTTATTTGCATTTGATTTATTGTAAAGCTAGGGTTTACTACACAATTGGTAAGTATTTTCGATGTAACATGTGTATTTTTATATTATTATTAATGTGGCAACAAATAAAAGGCACAGACATTTTATTGAGTCTATATAAGTACCAAACTCTTAAGGTTCAAGAACTGTTCAGTTACCACAAATTTTTGGTGTTCGAAATTTCTATATAACTTAATTTGTACATTGTGTAAT
This sequence comes from Clitarchus hookeri, assembly GCA_002778355.1. Classification (NCBI taxonomy): domain Eukaryota; kingdom Metazoa; phylum Arthropoda; class Insecta; order Phasmatodea; family Phasmatidae; genus Clitarchus; species Clitarchus hookeri. The sequence goes on from NQII01005300.1 coordinate 53,938, forward strand.
TTTAAGTTAACCATGTCTCGAACGTTCAGATATCTTGTACGTATATACATTTATATGTATATATGTGTGTGTGTGTGTGTTTGTGTCTATATATATATAGACACAAACACACACACACACACACACACCTGGAAGACAACCAACTATATCCTTATGAACTTTGTTTTCTAGACAACCGTTCGCCTGAGAGAGTTACACCAAGGCAGCGTTTTTTGTACGTTACAAAGTGTTAAAAACGCAATGTTTACATACATTTATTGGATAATTACATTGCACCCTACATTTTCTCAATGAGTGAGGATTGTATTGCCCTACTTATTGCAGATCTCGATTCAATACAAGAGTATTCACAAAATTGCTCTTTCATCTCAAGAACAAGAAGTTTTTATTATTTAAATTAAAAATATCTAAAATATTGATTTTCGAAGGCAGCTACCTCCCTTACGAATTACTTTAGGAAATAAGGCTATCTCATTTTGCAAAGGGAATCATCTGACAGCGTTTGTACTTATAGCTCAGGATCATGGAGTATTTTCGTGTTTTCCTCCCTGTTTCGTCATTCAAAATCAATGTGACCAACTGGAGATATCAGTGTTTTCGAGGGAGCTATCAGAAAATATTATTTGTAAGCAATTTTTTTTTCTTGGAAGCGGATGTAACCGAGAGTTGGGAAGGCACACGGTAAGTGTCTTACGTAAGAGACAGCTAGACCCACCAACACGATTTCGGCCTCCTTGGACATTATTTATGGTTGGTAAAGTTGTGGTGAGTTCTTCAATCCGTTACAATGATACCGCCTCGCGCCTGAGAAACTTTATTTTGAACCAAACTAAACTCCATTGTTGCAAAAAGTGGTAGTAAGGAGTGAAGTAGGTTGCAAATTATTGACATATTCAGAAGCGCCCGCGATTCTGTCTTCATTAATGATTTGGACGAGAAGAAAACTTGCGTGTGTTCGTATCGTAGTGCCATCTCTGAGTGACAGACGACAATGTTTTGAAGAGAAAATTAATATATATCTTTCTCGTCCATTATCATGTTGGCTTTTGGTGGTAATGTTGGTTTTACTTTACGTATTTCTGGTTTTGTCTGGTTGCACTGCACATTATTGAACACTTGGTCGAAGTACTTGTCTGAAACAATTTGTTGCAAGCAAGTTATTTCTCCTGAGGAGTAAGTGGCTTAACTACGCATTTTTGAAACCAAAATAAATTAAACCCTCCCCCATAACACAGGTTACACCATGAAGTTATATCAACTCGGAAAGAGAAGGAGCGACGGCTTGTATCCCGTTAACCTGTTTCGCCACCTGATGGCGCCACGAGCACACAGAAAACTATTAGAGAGCTACCTTTTTTATGCCAGGAGATTATTTCCAAAATAAGGGTAGGAGATCAGTTATTGCCATGTCGCTTCCATAGGAGGTTTTGGGGCCCAGAGAGTGGTTACGGCGCGGCTGGCATTGCGGCTGAAGCCGACTTGGTGAGCGCACTGGCTCACCTTTTATGCAATAATTTCTTCCTAGAAAAGTATCAGCGCGAAGTCATTGTCTCTGGGCATTTTTCCAGGAAGACAACCTTTTAACGAGGTCATCTCATCTCTGCTGCCTGTCTTGGAAGAGAAACGGCGAGCGGGAGAAGGGGAAGGACGGTAGGGGCATATTTCCCTCACCCCAGTCACCCTGTCAGAAGAAATCATTTATATTTGCTTTAATTTTTTATTTTCAGGAATGAAATATGAATGCCGTCTTGATTGATCACTTTTCGAGACTTGGCCCATGGGTTCAATCTACTCCAGAAATTTAAACACAGTCCCAACAACCTGTTTATCCTCCCAACCCTAATTGGGGCCACGGAGGCGTAGTGGTCAGACCATTTGCCGCCCACCTAGGTGAACGGGGTTCGATTCCCGGTGGGGTTACTCCCGGATTTTCGCAAGTGGGAATCTTTCTTGACGATGCCGCTGATCGGCAGGTTCACTCGGGAATCTCCCTTTTTTTTCCCGCCCTTGCGGTTTTTTCCCCCCCGCCGGTTATGCTCCATACTCATCTCACTTCGCCCTCACTGTCTGTCAAAACCACGATGTTAAAAGCCGACCAAATCTCTACACTCCACATATCCTCTTTCCCCCATCTACAAAACCAGCACAATAAAAAAATAATATTTTTTTTTTTTTAAACAGTGACTGTGTCGCGCATGTGTGTCCTGCCCGCTCTTCCACTTATTCGTCCCAAACTTTAAAAGAGACGTGTAAACATTGGAACAAAGCTTTTCTCGCAATTACCCATCACGCAGTCGTGATTTCCAACTACTCTCTTATATATATTAGATTGTCAAAACATCATTTTCGGCAAATAGATCACCAACAATATTTCAACTAGTTGACATTCGAAGCAAAGCAAGTTCTAATAATACGGCTCCGGAAGATAAGCTAACTTGAGTGACTTACTTAGCAAATATATTCCCTTGTACATTGTCTGATATAACACTACCACTGCTACTACTGATAATAATGTAAATAATTTTTCATATTAAAATTGCAATTGAAAAAGAAATTTAATTTTACAGACGTCATTCGTGTGGTGCTCCCGACTACTATATTGAAGCGAGATAGTCACACAAACATCCGCCATTTCAACGGGTAAGCCTACTCATCTCGTACACTCATCTCGTACACTCATCTCATACACTCATCTTGCCTACTCATCTCGTACACTCATCTCGTACACTCATCTCGCCTACTCATCTCGTACACTCATCTCGTACACTTATCTCGCCTACTCATCTCGTATACACATTTCGTGTGAGAGCTGTAACGAGTACAGCGTACCGGTTTTCGGAAAGCGGAATTCGTATAAAAATAACTCTTGGAATTTATTTGAATACGAAGGTCGAGTCTGCATTTTCAAGCATAGTGCTCCTGTGAAACACAAACCAAATGGTTAGAGAGCGCCATGAATACGCTGCTGTGAGCACGAGTCTGTCGCACGCCAACAGATGAAGACTTTGTTATATGCTTTTCACGGTAAAATAAGCACTTTTGAAACCAACATTTGAAAAATATCACAGCCTCTATCTTGCAGATATTTTAACGGGTACGTTAACTGGCATGCGCCCGACGTCGGAGTCCCTTGTTGTAACGTTAAACTAAATATTTTAGGTAAGCATTTGCGAATACTTGAAAGTATTTTGTTTGTTTTCTGTTTTATTAATGTATTTTAAGTGTAGGAGATAGTAAATTTGCCAAGTATCAACTTTAATAATATTTTCACAATTTGCATGCATGAACAAAGTGATGAGGTTCATGGTAATGATGATGTCACATATGGCGGGCAAGTAGATGTTAAGCAGGGCTGTTAAAAGTGCTCAGTTGACTATGAACAGCCCATAAGTACACGTTGTGCCTGCTGTCGTCCCGGGCTGCTCGGAAACTGCACACCACTTCAAAAAAACTTCCCTCCTCCGTCCGGGCTCGAGGATCACGACCGGAAGGCTAGAGTCTAAACCAATGGGCCAACATTGGGTTGTACTTTCCAAAACAAATCCTTAACAAGAAGTTAATGTCATAATTAATGAGTCTACTTTTCTCTACGTGGATGCAAATAGTTTTTGAAGTTCTTAAAAGTGTGGACTCTAAGTTGGCCTTGACGTTTTGTTGACAGAGATACCAATAGAGATGTAACCAGAGACATATACAATACTAGTGAGACAATTACGTATACTCAAGTGCCTTAAATGCGATTCTAATCCAGAACTGCCCGCACTTTAAGCTACATTACGGATGTACGATTAGGACTGGGAGTATTAATTTCGGTCTTCATCATTCTAATAATTTGGTAGACGGGGTTTACTAACATGAAATATTTATAAATATATCATTTTGAAAATGAAGTATGTGAGTCACTCATGGTACCTTATTTCGATCTGAATTATATAATGTCGGCCAGTGTGCTATTTTTTGTCATTTACTCATTTCTAAAACATTTTTTAATTTTTAAATGCCACTACGCAAAAATATGCGATTATATTTTTTTTGCTAGAAAATACTTACCTCAAAAAATAGTTTTGCGGCACCAGGGTTTTTGAGTAACTAGGTTTCTCACGGCTCAAATGAAAGTATAGGGTAAACCAAATTACAGGCGGTGAAAATGTATGTGAGTAACGTGTATAGTAAAGTTCAAATGAGAAAATAATCTTGGCGCAACTTGGAGGGAGGGCAGTGTAGAGATGTTCCCTCCAGAGCGCCCGCCACTGGAGGGAGAGAACCACGTGACTGCTGGCGTCATGCATACCAAACTCTCTAGTAACGCACTGTTAAATACCACCGACGAGGCAAGGTTTTTTTTTGACAGGTAATTTGCACGCGTGGAGCAGCTCTCGGCCGCTGTCACTACTCAACTGAACAACCTCGCCCCTTTGTGCGGCAGGAATGGATTCACCTGAGACGCGTTTTGGACTTGTGCGCACTGTTTTCTCTATTAAATTCCACTATACGAGATGTGTTAAAAAAATAAGGTGACTTTGCACATTTTGAGGGCTACGTACATTATCGATTATCAATTGTTTTTATTGTTATGTTGGTATACATGTCCCCAACATATGTCGACATTATCAGCCGTTTTGCCTTGTTAGTTTGTTTGTGACAGATATAAAGGTTAGACGTGTTTTGGTGTGCTTGGCGATTTTTTGCTATCGCAAACAATGGATCAAAGAATCTGTATTAACAACACCGTAATCGTGCCTCAGCCACCGTATTCACCGGACGTGGCCCCCAACGACTTGTTCCTGTTCCCAAAACTGAAGAGACCCATGAAAGGACGGAGGTTTACCACGATTGAGGAGATAAAGACCTGGGAGACTTCAATGCCATACCAAAATGTGCATCATAAGTTCTTCGAGGATTGGCAAAAAGCGCTAGCACAAGTGTATTATATCTGAGGGGGATTATTTTGAAGGGGACAAAATGGATATTGATGAATACGTAAATATTTATTGAGACAAAGTCACAAAATAACAAGTCACCTTATTTTTGGAACACACTTGGTACAAGTAGAAGTGCATTTCGTACAAATATAAAGTAATGAATGTGAGTGAGAGGGTGACAGACCTTGAGAAGGCGGCTCTTGTCGGCAATGGTGCGGCCGTCGGCGGTGCTTAGTCCCACGGGGCAAGACTGTGAGCCGGGACACCTGCACTGGTGCTCCAACCAAGGCCTCTCGTACACGTCCAGCCGACTACACACGGCACGCGCATTGCTGCACTCCGGCAGATCCTCCTCCGAGCTCTACAACAGCCAACACGCACTCACACACTATCATCTAGTAGCGGTTCATTCACACTTTTTTTAATATAACATTTGAAAAATCACCCCAATGATGATGTGTTTGGTTGTTTCCTAAATATGTCATGTATCACAAGCGTTTTATATTTCTGTTAAAATGAATGTAACTTATTTTTGGTTCAATTGAATGTTACTTATATTTTATATATAAATTATAATATTTAATTGATAATGAATACTATTAAAACAATGAGAAAATGTGCGTTGGTTAAGCTTTTGTTTGTATGAGGCAGAGGAATTTCGTAAAAGTAGAACTTTATCAGGGCTTCAGAATAGCTACTCCACACACCTCCTCGCGTTCTCTACTATAATAACATTCATTAAACTCAGGTTCGGAAGCTCAATGCTAACAATTGAACAACTAAATATTTTCGACGCCAGGTAGCGCTGATGTTGCGTGTGTGCCGGGTTTTCTTCACTTTAGACGTAAATAAATGGGATAATTGCAATGTTTATAAAACAAATGTAATTTTTGTAAATATCTTCCGGTATTTAATGTCTTGGTGTAGACGAAAATAAAAGAAAAATGGTGTCGCGCACTATAGTGGGAAATAAACGAAATCTGTCCGGATATTGTTTAATATTCTGTCGTATAACTGGACTTATCAATCTATTACTTTAATTGAATGTGACAAAGGAATTTCAAAATTCCCTTTGATGACAAGTGTATTTATTTTGCTTTAAAACTAGTAACTTTCTTTTTGACTGAAATAAGCGTCTTTACGAAAGCTCAATGTCAAACACAATGGTATTTTTACTGTTTACTCTTGTAAACAGCGTTTGATGGCGTGAATGACAGTTACACCGTTAAGTTAATACTTAATATTTTGGTACGGGCAGGTATATTTCACAATTCGAGCAAATGCGAACATTTACACAACATAAATATTATTCCACCATTTACCACCAGCTTAAGAGAGACCTCTTTGGAACACCGGCGCACGTTTCTGCGTAAATATACCCTGTGTCAAACTTTGTTCCTAACCTCAGGAGAATGAACCTTACTGACGGTAAACCAAACACTTCTGAACGCCCTACTTAGCCTCTACTTGTATGTGCAGTGCGTCATCCTCCACCTTTGCCCATTTCAGTATTCATAAATATTTGTCAAACATTTTAAATTCAGTGTTAACGCATGGAAATACTTTTGCATGGTCGTTGCCGACTTTACTGGTTGGATCGGTATCGGTTTCCTCTTCGAATATATGAGACAGTTCTCAAAGGTTGATTTCAAAAGTACTGAGCCGTGAACAACCTAAACTGGGACCAACACGCCAGACTGTATATTGTACTACGTAGGAAAGTACAAGTGATTGCAAAATACTGACATCCAGTAACGAGCGTTGTACAATACAGTAAACATGTCCGGTATGGAGTTCATGCATTGGTGAACACAGCCGCTTACTTCTAGCGTCTCTTAAATATGTGTCTTCTGTAAAGAGATTTCACTTGGCACAGACACACGATGTCGTTCTGATCAAAACACTCGATTGCCGGCGGGGTCGCCATAATCCATGTGGAAGACGTGGAAGAAGTTGCCGTTAGCCGGAGAGTTTTACCGGGAATGTCCGTTTCCTTCCACGTTGCATTCCGTCGCTGTTTCGTCTCGCCGGAAGTGACGCAGAATACCTCAACTGTTAAGCGCCGTTCAAATATTGACAATTTTTTGTTCGGTAGAGTCTTGCAGACGTTCAAGAATTAAAGAAGTGAGCCTCCTATTTCCACAGCGATTGACCCCAAAATAACGCAGAGTGAGAGCCTTCATAGGCCCTCGCTCTAATTCCGAAACCGAGAAAAATCACTGATTCACCACCAATCTCAACATCACAAATCGGTGAAAATGGCTCCACCGAGAATCAGTGAAAAATAACTGGTTGTTTCTGGGAAACAATTTCACTGATCGATCAACTACATGCAGTGAATTAAACATCGCTTCGGTGAATTTAGTCAAATAATTACGAAAAATAACATTATTTCTGTCAGTCATTGTTGATGTGCAATTATACGCAATCCTTTTTAATAAAAAATTATATCTTACGTGGGATTGGAACCTGAAACATTTCTCATGCAGACCGTTATCCTTCCAACTAAAAATATTTAGCTTTGAATTGTATGCAATTTCTTTTCATTTTGGTTTAATCAGCAACTTCATCGTTTGTATACAAACGGTGCCACATTTTATGCAGTGTAAAAGTCAAAATTGAGCGCCGTGATGGTTACGTGAAAACTAAATGAAAATCTGAATTCTCATGTTAGGTTGTAAGTTGGTATTATTAAAGACGAAAATCGAATTTATTCATACTGTTTACGTTTTTATCTGTTTATGAAAATAGTTACTTACAAATGTATTACGTACTGTCACTAACAGAACAGTCGAAAACTGTAGCGCTGAGGGACTAGTAGCGCGCGTCAGTGTAAAATGTTACGCATTCACTAAGTGACGGAAAACATTGTATTTTCACTGAATTTCCAGAAAAGTGCTTGAAAGTAATTGTTTTTTTTTTTTCGACCAGACGTCCTTTACTAATTTAAAAAAATAATAATTCTAACGGATTCAAGTTTAGAAGGCACTTACACTATCCTGTTGGTCTACAATCGTACAACGTTCTTTACTCAATGCTGCCAACCCTTTCTAACAAGTCTTACTTAAATGTTTTTTTCCTAATATACAAACCATCCTGTCATTTCAGTAAACTGCATTGCATTTAATTACATCAAAACTGTTGGCGTTGTAATATTACAACAAACTCCACACACCTGTTCAGTTCAGGCAGCATTAAAAGTGTTAAGACTGTTACATAGCTAGAGTCACCTGTTTCTCAGGGTACCACCCGAGTGAATTTGTAGTGTATTTTCCTGAGTTAACACCCACACTACAGCTGGTGGTGCAGTAAAACAAAGCGAATAACGAAGTAGTACCGTTATTCAGGCGTGAAACTGTGCGGCTCTGCTGCGCAGCTCACGCTAGGGTAAAAACTCGCAAGGAACAGGTACTGTGTGCTAAACCCCCCACCCCCTTTCTCTATATGGGGGCGGGTTGTGGCAACGAATAAAAACAGTTCGTCAACCAAGAACTAGAGACTTCTTGTGTGTTGCCCTAAGTTCTTAATCGGCTAAGAGGGTAGCACAGAACAGGGCAAAGAGAGTACCGGGTGAGGCGGTGGTTTGCGACCGCTGGCCGCAGCCAGAGGCTCTCCCTCCACGGTTGAGACCTCAAAAACCAGTATGACGGCTAAAAAGGAATGCTTGTACTCTGTGTACCAGAGGTCAAAGACCAAGATAAACCAGGGAATCATGATTGAAAGGAAATGTTTCCTGAGAACATGCTCTCAAGGAATGGATATTAACTAGGACCGGGCGTTCTATTACCGGCAAAGGGTGATGGACCCAGAAACAGTACGGGAGCAGGTACTCCCTCCTTCACAGGAGGAAGGGTCATAGCTCAGAAAAATCCTTCCCTTCATCTGGGGTCAGAATTTGAAGGCAATGACCCTAGCGGTCACCGAGGCAGTTACTAAGGCAAAGGAGATCAGCGTGGGCGATGTTGATCCTCCCTCGCAGACAACTGAAGGCACGGATTGGGCGGAAGAAACAGCGGAGGGCCCTAAAGAGGCTTGTGGTAATGAAACAGAATTTGCATACGGGGCAATTCAAGAGGAATCGTCAGTGGCATTGGAGGAAATCACCTCCTATGTCACTGATGACAAGAAAAAGGTCACTAAGGAAGCCTCAAACTTCCTTTTGCCAAGGATGCTAAGACTCAAGCAACATAGCCAGCAGTGCATGTTGGCTATGCAGCTGCTGAAAAACGCAGTTCTGGAAGCAGAGAACCATGGATTGACCGAAAAAATTGGACTTTTGGAAAAGCTAACCATGACCAGCACAATACCAGTACAGGGGATTACAACAGCCAAGCCCCAAATTAGTTTTTCGGAAATAGTAAAGAAGCAGAAAGAGAACAGAGACAAACCAGACAACCAAGTAACTGGACAATGGCAGGTAGTCCACGGAAGGAAGATGACCGCAAGGAAGACTGTGTTTTTCTACCCGAAAGAAGGGGAGGGTAAGCCGGAGGAAGTGAGGGGAAAGCTGAAAGCCTTGGACCCTGTCAAAGAGCAGTTGACAGTGAAAAATTTCAGAACAATGGGTAAGGGTTGAATCCTCCTGGAAGCGGAGGATGAGGAAACCCTTCTCATGGTAAGGAATGCTAACCTGATGGAGTAACTGGGTCTTCGGGTTTAAGACCCGAAAACACGAGGCCCCAAGGTCATCATTTTTTATGTTCCGTGGGAATACGATAATTCAGAGTTCTTGGAAACAGTGCGTGGACAGAATTTCTCAAGCGAACAGATCGGTAAGGAAGACTTCCGTAAGAATGCTTCCATACGCTTCCACACAGGCCCTCGTAATGTAAAGGACAAAGTAAACATAGTATTGGAAACGACCCCTGCTCTGAGAAGGATGTTGATTCAAACTGATTAATTGTATGTGGGGTTTCAACGGGGCAAGATTACCTTGTACTGGTCCGATTCTTCAAGTGTCAGGGTTATGGACACACTAAGGAAAGATGTAAGTCCCCACTGGTCTGTTCTGGTTGTGGAGATCTTGGATATAAATTTTCGGAATTCACGAAAAAGGCCGAGGGATTCAAGTGTTTCAATTGCCTTCGAGAGAAGCACAAAGATAAAGATCACAGAGTTGGGTCTACTGATTGTGCAGTACATCAGGGAAAGTTAGCTCTGGAAATCTGAGGGACATGCACTGCTATGCGTCGGGCAAATCAACCTGCAAAGGGCAGCAGTTGCAACCATGGAACTGCATAGAATTGGAAAGGAGCAACAACTGGACTTGGTACTGATGAAGGAGCCCTACCTGCATCATGGAAAAATACCGACTCTTCAAGGCCGTTTAGTTTTGGCCGGGGAAAAGTCAATGGCGGGAATATGGGCACGGAACCCCGATATTAACTTTATCCCACTGGAAGCTCTATCAAACACGCATCATGCCTGTTTGAAGGTGGAAATGGGAGGCGGGAGTGTTACGATTGTATCGTCACACTTCCAACGTCAAGACCCGATCGAACGACACCTTTCCCAGTGGAATGTGATCGTACAGAGAGCGAAAGAAAAGAATACCATATTCGGTGTGGATATCAACGCCAAATACGAACTATGGAATTCCCCGGTGATGGACGTTCGAGGAGAGGAAGTCAATAAGTACCTCATTGAGAACAACCTGCAGGTTGCAAAAGTACCTGGATATCACATCAGGTGACCTACTAGTCACCAGCTCATGACTCAGAATCATATCTAGACGCAACAGTAGTAACAATGCGTGCCCTTGGACTGATTGGGGACTGGAGGGTTTCAGGCGAAGTGGACTCTGATCATAAGATGATCCTGTTCACCATTTCGGCTAAAAAGTGGTAAGGGAGAGAAACCAACAAGGCCCCTGTTCGTTACAGCCCGAGCTGATTGGCCGCTCTTTGACAAAGTGCTGCTCAAGAACCTGGTAAAGTATAAGGAAAATGTCACTGTGGATATCGATACAAAATCCCAGAATCTGGTAAAGATCCCCATGGACACTTGTCAGGAAGCAATTCCTCGAGTTTTCAGAAAGTTGCGACACCATCCCTGGTGGGACGATGAACTGGAACTGCTTTGCAAAGATGTCAAGCGTTCCAGAAAGAAGTTCAAAAGAATGTACCACCCAGAACATTGACAAGCAGCATTCAGCAGTACAATGTCTTTAGAGCGAACTACTGACGGAGGATGAGAAAGAAAAAACAAAAAGCATGGAGAGAATTAGTCACGGATAGGGGAAATGAAGATCTGTGGGGCCTTGTTTACCGAATGGTGTCAGGCAAGATGGTGGAGGATGATGGACAGTTACTGCAATCCTTTGAGAATAATGCCAGGCACTTGATGAATGTCTTGTTGCCTGATGATGATCAGATAGGGGAATTGGACTACCATCGGGAACTTAGATACATGGCCAGAATGGAAACCAGAACTGAGGACACTTCAGGTTTCTCAATCGAGGAGCTTGGCCGAGTTGTTTGCAGTACAAAGATGAAAAAGGCTACCTAGACTGGATGGTTTAACTGGAGAAATACTCCTCCGAGATTATCCGAGGATAAAGAACAAGATGATGGAATTTTTCAACATATGTGGGAAAACGGGTAGATTCCCTGATTGCTGGATAAGAGATTTGCTCAAAATCATATACAAAGGGGGAGGAAAGAATCCTAGACTAGCCTAATCCTATAGACCTATCACACTCTTGAGTGTGATGAGCAAGGTCTTGGAACACCTGGCCAACAGGAGTTTGATGGAATACCTTGACGCAGTCCAAGGTATCCATGCTAAGCAATATGGTTTTGTAAGGGGCAAAAGTACAGAGAAAGAAATCATTAACATCTTTAATTATGTAAAGGATTATGAACAAGACTACATTCTAACTATCTCCTTGGATATCTCGGGAGCCTTCAATAATGCCTGATGGCCTTAGATACTATGGCAACTACGGTTACTGGAGTGTCCAAGAAACCTGTACGTTTTGATCAAGGACTTCCTTACACGAAGGACTTGTGAAATTCATATAGGGGAACATAGAGAGGAAAAAGAACTGACGAAAGGATGCCCACAAGGATCGGTTCTGGCGCCTATACTTATGAACAATATATTTGAAGGATTGCTAAGGCTTGACCTCCCGGATGGTTGTGTGACTTATGGATATGCTGATGACGGGTTACTCCTAATATCAGCTTGGACTAGGCGGGAGTTGGAGGAAAAGACGGCAATCGCCCTTGAGGCGATAAGGACATGGGCAGTGAACTTCAAGCTGAGGTTCGCTGTTGATAAAATGAATGCCATCATCCTGAAGGGAAACCTCCAACGAACACCAGCAATTAGATTCGAAGGACGAGTTGTAAAACTCGTCCATCAGATGAAGTACCTAGGTCTGATCCTGCAAAACCGTCTCTCGTTCCATGAAAACATAAGCTATGCCGTGAACAAATCAGTGGTTGTGTTTCACAAGCTCCGGGCTGTGGCTCCGGCAAACTGGGGTCTCGGCTATCACTCGCTGAAGCTAATGTACAAGGGTGTTTTTCTGGCCATGGTATCCTACGCCTGTGGTGTTTGGTTTCCAGAAGTGAGCAAGGTACATATAAAACGCAAAATGATCTGCGCTCAAGGGGGTGGAACTTCTAGGAGTTACGAGAGCATATAGAACTACATCAAACGATCCCCTGCAAGTGATTGCAGGTGAGATCTCGCTAGATCTGCTCATCAGGGAAAGAGGTGAATTGAGCAGAAGAAAATGGGTAGACTTGATCTCACCCAAGGATTGTGAAAGAAAGAACTCTGAATGACTGGCATAATCGGTGGGATGCATCAGACAAGGCTGATGCATGAGATCTTTACCGATGTCCTGTTCAGACTGCGGGCTGGGTGGCTTACAATAGGTCACTATGGGGTGCAGTTCTTGACAGGGCATGGGAACTTCAAGACTAAGCTGTTCTCTTTGACTCTCGTTGACGACCCGGACTGTATGGTGTGTGGAGTGCCCGACACTTCCACTCACCTTATCTTTGACTGCTGGAAGATTCAGGACTTCCGGACTCCTTTCGAGGGTAGGAATGGACCTCTCACTCTACGTGGCATGCTGGAGTCAAGGGTTCTGGCTCCAAGGGTGCTGGAATACCTGACGGCAGTAGGAAAAAGGAATGAAAGCTTCGACTGTGGTGGCTGAGCCACAGTCTGAGTAGAAAACTCGACTTAGAAAACTCGGATGAATCTGAAAACCAAGATGCCTGAACACCTCTTTCCTGTAGTGGCACTGGAGGAAAGAGAGCCAGTTTAAGATTTCCCAACACCTGTAACAACATCAGAAATGTAAAATAAAGCACCAATTGTGTGACAAACTCAAGTACCTCAGATGGTAGGATAAATCCTACACCTGATCGACCCGGACGAACAAGTACCAGTAAGAGAGAAGCAGAAAATAACATAGAAGAGAGAATGATCGTGTTCGTGGGACCCGGTCCTCTTCGTGAGAGAGGGATTTAATAATCTGGGAAGAAATGTTAGCAAAATGCTAAGAGACCAGCGGAGAAGAGCTGTTTGCACGCTGAACAGAGAAAGAGTTGCGGAGATGCTAAACCTACCTGAAAAGAAGCAGAGTGAAGAAGGAGAGTTTGATGAAGAAAAAGAAAAAGAGTTCTCCATACTGCAGAATTTAGTGAGGCAAAATGAATCCCTAGCACCTTCTGAGAAAGTAGTCTCAGTGGCCATCGAACAGGAACACCATTGACGCAGCTGTGCAAACATGGCCCTTGGGGTCTAATCCCAAGGAACCCTGGGAGCTTTACGACCAAGTCGTTCGTGGCCCCCAGCTCTCACGACTAGAGGATCCAGCAACACTGATAGCAGCTGTTGCCCTCTTAGTTAGATCAATGGATGGGGGAGAAAAGGTCCTATTCCCCCGCGAGGAGTGTGTGGACAGACTTGTCGTCTCCCAGGCAGGCCTGCCCACGGATCCGGAGGCACTCGTCAGCTTGCTGACGGAGGAGGGGGAGAAGTTTGACCCGTCCATGATTTACAAGGATGCTCTCCGTACATACGGGAGGCTTACCTTTGACTACAGTAAGCCCTTCACCGAGTACACTGTGGCAAGGTATTAGTCCTTCATCTTGGACAACATTCCTAAAACACCAGAATTGACAAAAACCTGATTTAACACAATTTCCTGGATAATACTTTGTATGTTCCAGGAAACCTGATGACAACCCCAGCTAATGAAACCAGAAAACGAAACGGACAACGGAAGGATGAAATGACCCATGGGGTCGGAAGTGGAAGTGTGTGTGTGTGTGTGTGATGTCAGTAGGATGGGTCTGACTGGCCAGACTGGGATCCCGACGAGGCCTTGGCATGTGTGTGCTTGGCGCGATGCTGCACTTGCCCAGGGAAACTCTCCCTTTCTCTGCCACGAGGATCGCACCTGCTGGAGAAAAGAAAAACAAGATCAGGAAAGATTTAGGAAAGAAGACGGAAGTGACTAGTGGGCGGTGGCAGAGAATCGCAACGAAGTCCTCAGCATGTTCGCTCTTAGCGCTATAGCTGTGCAACCCAGGGAAACTCTTCTCACCCGTCTGGATACTAGTCATCATCTACTTCCTTCCGACATCCATGAATGTGACGGTTCGGAAAGTCTGCAGTGTGGATTATAATTATGCTCCTTGCGTTCGGGGGCGAGGAGGAAGGGAACAATTCTGGTTTAACGATTGTCCCCCAAATCTAAGCCCAGTCCTCACTCGAGCGCACTGAGCCGTGTTTTGTGTTAAGGGTATGCAGCCATGCTTAATTTCTCGTGAGAGAAGGACTCGCGCTGTTCGCGTTAGGTGTGTATGCTTAAATTCATAGGTTTTTCAAATTATATTCTGTTCGGCCAGCATGGCGGATTTCAAAAACGCAAGTTCCCGGTGTTACCCTGCGATACAACAGAGCCGATGTAGCTTTTTGTTTGAAGAAAGTAGAAAGTCAGCGCTCCTGGTATAACCTTTTTATAGGTATCGGCCACCAGGAGGGGAGGTTTAGTGAGGAAAACGCCGGTTCCACCGGGAACTTGTCTGTCCTTCGTGAAAATATGTAGACGAACACCAAACTTCACTATCCTACGAGCACATTTTCAACTTTCCTTACTTATTAGCCGCCTATCTTTGTGAGAATACTTTTCTTACCTGTCTGGGCCAATCAGAATTAAGTCTCTCCGAAACTGAACGTCCGTGATTCACAGGCAGACACCTAAGATGCGTGATTAATAAAATCCCCATATAAATAAAGTGGATCTGAACTCAAGTGTTTTCGACTACAGCGTGTGGAACCTTTGCTTTGTGCAAACGGGTGCCCTTGTGCATAGCACAAACACTCTCCAAGCAATACGTATTACATGCACATAACATTTTCAGTATTTTTTTTTTTTTTTTTTTTTTTAATTAAACGACAAAGTTACCACTTTTATATTTCCGTATCATGCAAATAAAGAAACTCGAAGCGCAGAAATGAGAAAATTTACATTGGAAAAAAGTATGTCATCATCTTCCTTACTTTATCAGTGTAATAAAAAATATAAGTTTCGCAGTTTTTAAAGTATAGACATAAAGGAAATAATTGCATTGTTTTATCTGTGGCAGTATTTAAATTTTTGTAAAAAAAAACTTTTTCTTACCCGCAGATTAAAATTAATTAAGCCAATTACTTTTATGGTTTATAATTTTAATTTTTCTGCAAATGTTTTAGTTAAGTTTTATGTTCCAAAAGCTGTGTAACTGTGATTAAGAAGTTTATTTTTTGGAAAAAGTATAAAGTCATTCTTTCTTTTTATTTGACTATAAATGACATGACGTGTTGCTAGGTCTACAAGTTAAACAATTTTCAGGCAAATGTAAGAAAAGCACTTATTATTTTATTTATTTATATATTATTTGATCACTACACACAACAATTTCGAAAACAAAAACATTTACTGTACGTAACTGTTGTTTTTTAGCAAACACGCTTACTAGAACTTTTCAGTAATTTTAGCAGCGATTATTAAAAAAATTCATATGTCTGCAGTTTAATAATTTAAGCAAATTAATTAGGCAGCTATCTAGACTCCTTAATTACCTACATACCTTGCCTTTAATGTTTTTTTAATGACCACTGCTACTGCTTTCTATAGAGTTCCTTAAGAATCTGTTATATTACTGTTTATGGTTTATTACTGGGTCACAGAAATTCAGGGTATGTTTAAAATCAGCTGCCAATCTAACACAACAGAATAGTAAGTGTATAAATTCAACACTACCATTGAATGAATTCGCAAAACTGCTGTTTTCTTTCTAAAACTTGAGGTCTTATCAGAACCGTGATGTTTGAGTTACCGACAGATGAAGTCGGAAAGACGGAATGACACACGTTGGACAATAAAAGTAAACAAGCATCGCATTCGTAAGTGCTGAGTGAACCACGTACGTCGACGTGTTACATATTTGGCCTGAAGGTACACTGCGAGGCTCAGATCATCACTGAAGGTAGCTTATCCGTAAACCGTGCTACTGCTATAGGTTATGGCGGTCCATATCACTGCATCATCTTCACTCTTAACTTGGCGTTTTTTCCTAACCGAAGTTTTACGTTTACGTCCTAAGTATTACGCCTAAAAGGAAGATAATTCATGCAAAGGAGGCGTGAATCGCGGCAGAGAGAGATTGGGTAGCCGTGGCCACCGTTTAGGGCCTTGACTTCCTTCCTAAAGTGTACCTATATCTGAGGCTATAGCTAAGAAGGTGAAGGGGAAAACCAGCATAGCTACCGTAAAAACCCCTTCCGGCAGAAAATAAGTTCAAAACTTATTCCTGCATTACTGAACATGCTACGGGAAACAGATGGTGTGGAAACCCATGCTCTTTAATATGACGTGGAAGAACTAGAAGAGAGAGAGAGGGGCTTGTGAGTGCAGGTGCTCTTGAACAATACTGAATGCAGGGCCACCCTGCTTCTCGTCGAGTGCGTCGTAAAACTGGGCTGTTCAGGCATGGCACCTGCTCCATCTTCGCTCATTCGCGCTGACAGCAGGATGTTCATGCTGTGGGTGAAGACGGAGAGCATTTGCCCGAGCAGCCACCCCCGCCCCATCATCCAAAATAGTGCGTCAGTCTTGGGTAAGCACTAAAAAGTACACTGCGGGACCTACCAGCGGTGGTGGATAGCCGCTAGGCTAGGATGAAGGCCGATGTTAGTGACGCTTCTAAGGTCCGATGCATTTCAGTTCTATTCTTCGCGCATCCTCAATCAGCAGTCCGCAGAATCCAGCAGTGAAGTTCGCTTCACTTCGTCTCGTGGAGTGGCACCTTCAGATCCCCCTCCCCACCTTGATCGTTGGGTTGCTTCACGCTCGATCCTCTTCGCCATCTCGAACTGAGCTACCCAGGTTCCCGAAGTCAACGACGCCGGCACTTGCGCACCGGCCAGATGATCTGCGGACTGGTATTAGTATATACCCAGCCACTGCAGAGCCTGGGGATCTTCTATCCGCCAGCTGGGGAATAGTCGCCGCACTCAAGCTGCTGTAGTTCCGCCGAACTCGCAAAAGTCCTCGCCTTCGCTGGTCCCAAGGGGCGGGCAGATTCCGGCGATAGAGCAGCCACGAGCACGATGTTCATCCCACGACAGTACGGCTTGTGGTTAACTGAGCACTTTTAACGCCCTGCTTAGAATATACTTTTATCTCATTCGGTATCCTTCTGCTATATGTATGATTGACATTTTCATGGACCGTCTCACTTTATTCATGTGACATAGCGGTGGGAACCGTAGAATTTTCAGGAAAGTAGGCCGTATATGTGTCAATAATTTGCTCATTCTTACTTTCTTGTGTACAAACAAGAAATCTTGACTTCAGTAGCAGTACAATTTCAATAAAACGTCAAGCCTTAGGACCAATTTTATTAATTTGCTGCCAACTTAACTGGGAACCTGCATGTCACTGTTTAGTGAAGCACACGTGTGGTTAAGGGCAGTGGTTTTTTCAAAATTGATTTCGAAAGGGCTATCTTTATTACAGTCTTTATTACCAATCTCAAAGTCTACATCTCAGTAGTTGTAAAAATGAAGCAAGTAATTTGTCAGTTTAAGTATAGTACCCATAAAAAGTTATCTACAACACCTGAAATCATACATTGAAGAGGGTCCAAAAGCGTTAACAACGGCACAGTAACGATTGAGCGAAACTTATTATTGTGGTTCTCTCTCGTTTAACAACTACATTGGGAAAACATATTACATTTATAACAGCTACTTGACGAACTACAGAAGTGCAGTTACTCTGAGCAAGATCTGAAGTGAGATCTCGGCAGTGTTCTGACAGCTCGGGCAGTAGTCATGCACCGAGGCTGGTGCGTGTCGTCACGCAACCGTCCACACTGATGAGCGCTCCACTCATTACTTCGAAAGATGCGATAGACAAACAAAAATCCTAACTAAATGTGGAAATAACTATAGAGGGTTCGAGGTTAACTGAGTACTTTGAGACCATGCATGGTTTCTTACTTTCCAATAATTATATATCACTCTGACACATTTCAACATCAACAATACCGAAAGGTTAATAACGAGTATCTATTAAATCAAGAGAAGCCTTGAAATGTTCTCAAACATAGATGTATTAATAGCATGACCATTTATTACCTATTTCAAAATGGGTCTATATAAAACGAACATAAAATAGTTTCGGTCACCGGTATAGGCAATATGTTGAGCGCATATTAACCATAAGTTTGCTCTTAGTATGGTTTATTTTACTGAGGTTAGGAAGCTCAACTTTGGCAACCGAAAATTGTCGCCACCAGGTAGTATTGATGTTGAAGTTGTAGTTTTCTTTGTATTGCATGTGAATTAATGAGAAAATTGCTGTTTTCATTAAATAAATATAGGCTCTATTTCTTTAATCTTTAGATTTGTATTGTGTTAAATCCTACGAAAGTAATAAACCTTGTACTTCGAACTAGAGTGAGAAATAAATACCCACATGGTTTTTAATATTTTGTCGTAAAACTGCTTTATCAGAACATTGTATTTCACAATAACTTTAATTAAATGTTACAACAGAATCGAAAAATTCTGTTTAACGATAGCTATATTTATTCATCTCTTAAATTTTTATTTTTTTTAAACGCAAATAAGTGTATTTACGAAGCTCAATATCAAGCACTATATATCAAAATTCAAGCCAAACACGAATTTTTATACAAATATATGGAATTACTCAATTGACAACGAGTTTAAAAGAGACCTGCTTGGAACATCCGCGGTACTGATGGCAATGTTAGCATAATTCCGGAAAGTACATGATTGGAGTTTTTTCCTCCATTTAAAGTTTACCAGGCAGCAAGCGTACCGGTTACCTTCTCAGTAGTGATGTGTGGTTGGGCAACAAATCTTTAATGATAAAATATTTCTAAAATTTCCCAAATACAATATGGTTAAAAATGTACAGCAACGTTTCGCATACAGCAATATTTGCAGTATTAGCATTTTCTGTAACATAAAAATATTTGCTATTCTGCGACATTGCGATATTCCATTATGAGCGCTATTAGAAATAAAAATATTTCCTGTTCCTTCTTAACTTTCTTATTCTATGAATATTATAAATATCGGTATTACTCATGTATTTGCGGTTACCAATTTTACGATCTCGGTTTCTGCGATATCGTTATTAGTGGGCATTTGCAATATCAATAAGAATGCGTCCATGTTTGCGATCTATAGCTGTCGATTTTCAATGTTTAATGGATAGAACAATATTGCATTATTATCGATATGGTTAGCAAGTATCGAAACTGTATCGCTCAATCATAGCATTCGAGAGGTTCGTAACCTTCTCTTTGCTTGGAGGCCTCGTCGTCTTTAGACTTTCTGTGCGAAATGGTGTGACGAAATTAGAATATATACTCTGGTTGTAGTTGACACACGAGTGAGCTCACACATGTTCCATACTGCTTACGAGAACACTCTTGACTTGGAGATTCCTGGTGTGTAAGCTCAGGCTGACAAAAGGTATCTTGTGGCGGCCACAAAGTGTGTTGTTGGTGTTCACCCTGCCTAATTTTTTGTGGCAAACAAAACGAATTCTTGATTGCCATCACTAAATTTTTGTGGCCACTAAAATTATATTCTCTGGTAGCAGGGCATATATATACAATTAACCGTTACTTTCAATTTTTCTGAAGCCCTGCTGAAGTTCTACTTTCAGGATATTCCTTCACTTCATGAAAATAAAGCATAACCTAGTCTAGAAAATTACACCAAAGGGACAACGCACAGCATTCGTGCGCTCAGCGTAGTAATATTTTACAAAATAACTAGTTTTTGCTAAGCATTACCAACACGTACATTTTCTCTCTGCTTTTACTTATACTAATTATGAGTCAAATTTTATAATTTATAGATAATATACGTATAATAAATGTTAAGTTGAACCAAAAATAAAGTAATTTTTGTTAACAGAAGTGTATAAAACGCTTTAGATAAATTACATATTTAGATAAAAACCAAAAACGTAATACATGGGGTGATTTTTCAAAGGTTCTATTCAAAAAGTGTGAATGAGCCTCGATTATACCATACCAACAAAACATTTTATGCCCGCCACAAAATATTATTTTTCACTTGTAGTTAGTTTCGCATGTAGGTTAAAATACTCCCACGTAAGCAGCAAAATACATGACATGAGTAAGGGATAATAAACGCAATCATGAAACGCCGAATATTTACTTATCACACCCTGTATCTAAATAAGCAGGCAACGTGGTTTCATATGTACTTCACGTCTCTCCCTGTTTCAAGGCCCGTAATCTGTTATGATTTTTTTGTTGTTGCGAAAGGCGAAGGGCACTGTGTGCTCCACACACGGGTTCTCTGGGAAAAATATAGCTCCGTTAAAAAAGTGGTCACCGAGGGTTGCGGGTGCAGTTCTCCACACGTCGTCGCATTTCTCGTGGTGTGCGCACGCGCTCGTTAAGCACTCGTGGTGCGTCGTCACCCGCGCCGGCGGACGGTCGTTGCGACCTTCCACTCGCCGACCCACCCCTTCCTTAGTTATTCCCCTCGTCAAAACTGACACGAGAAATTTATGTCGTCACAAAATTGTTTAGGGTTTCACGGTAGTTTTACACACAAAACTTTCCTCTTTACATACTGTCTTACAACAACCATATGCCGCGGTATACATTCAGCAGAAATCATTCGCACTGAATAAAAATAATCAGCAGAGATGTGACAACAGAGCCGTTACGTAATCGGCTCTCAGAGTAGCAGCAACACTTGTGTACCAGCATCACAATATTCTCTATATTTGTTGCAGGTACAGTGTGGAAGGATTACCTGCTCTATTGTAGGACCACAGTCCTATTTAGTTATTTCCTTTTCCATACTATGTAAACCCATCTTCTTCCCACGCTCCCAACTCATTTTGTGCGCTACCGGCTGTTCTTGTACCATGTTTGCAGCAAACTTCGTACCTGGCATTTATCCCATATTACTTGACTACCTTCTCTTCACTGATATATCTTCTCCCTGCGTATTTTCACCCAGTATCTTTTGCATGGCCGTCAGCTCCCCCTGAGTGCTCTAAGCTGACGAGGGCCGCGGTGGCTGAGCGGTCAGCCTGNCGGGGACGAACCGAGTTTGATCCCCGTGCCGGATGATGCCACTGGTCGACGGGTTTTCTCAGGGATCTCCCGTTTTCCCCGCCAATTCATTCCAGCGCTTCTCCATGCTCACGCCAATCACCCTCATCGGCTCTCAAGACCTCGTTGTTAAGAGCCGCCCAAATCTCTTCACTCACTCTAAGCTGACTTGAAGTGTGGCATGTAACCCACTCTCCTTGGCGACTTCCATTTTCATGAAGATTATACGTCCTCACCCTTCCACCACCATATTTTTTGTGTTTTTCTGCCATATAAGGAACGAGATTCGTATTTTTAATCCGTCCTTTTTCTCCCGCCGACTGTTAGGTACTAGCCTTTGCGCCAATTTTCATTCTCCTACGTCACCTGCACCCGAGCGATACGCAACTTCAGCTAATGTAACTACAGCTGATGGCGCAATGTTATTAAATAGAAACATTTCAAATACTGGATCACGTGTGCAAATAAAAACCTTCAGTTTTGCTTTTCAGTTTCCTGTTTAACTTATTTTATTAGGATGTTTCTACCATCACAAAGCATCAATAAATGCATTAAGAAGCACAGTTACTTTCGCTACTTTTCAAGTTTGATTTCTTCAACAAAACATTTTGTTGCGTCAACTGAATATATTGTTGATCCTATACTAGGAAATATTGTTCTCGTCTTTCTCTAAATGCATTCTCTAACCCGTGGAGCTTCCTGGGCCCGTTACTTAGTAATAATTATTACGTGTTCTGCCACAGCTCTCTATTTCGTAAAAATATAAAGAAATATCTGATGGTCCTAGAATCCACACTGCACATCTAGAATGAATATGAGATGAGCACTGAGGAAATTGTACAGGCCGATATTCAGTTAGCTTTTCGTGTATGGTACAGTAGCAACAACCTTGTACGTATATCTATTTTATCTTATGCCGTCAGGTTTTGAAGGACAGTCACTCCAAAATGGCGTCTTACTTCGAGCCAACTTCCATACAATGTACATTGTGTCCCCGAACACGCGGAGTATTCACTATCACAGAGTAGAGAAGTAGACAGAGGCGAAATGGCGTGACGAGTTCTTTACCGTGGGCGCACAATTTCTCTGCTCGATAAGCATGTTGTAGCACATGCAAGTGTGCTGACTTATAGTCTACTGTAGCTCGTTCAAGAGGCAAGTTCCTAACATTGTCAGGTAGATTATTGGTTTTTATTCCTGCAGTATACCGGAGCACATGCAGCCTGGGGGGGGGGGCCTTGTCAGGTATTCAAACATTGGCCCGCGCAGTCTGATTCAGTGTACTATAGCTCATGCAAGCGTTGCAATCTTCGACTTGCCAGGTATATTGGGTGGTAGCATGCAAGTAGTCTTGCCATGCATGTTACCAGCATGTCCTGTACATGTTTTTTTACTGAGGTATACTGGAGCACACACAAGTAGTAGTCTTGCCATGTATACCAATCATGCGTTCCCTTTTTTTTCACAAATGCTAATAGCTGTACGTTTTCAGTGCATTTTGAGTATCTTTCTTTTGTATGTTTCAATTACCTCCTCTGTATTCATGTGTAGAGTCACCGACGGCAAAACGCTTGTCAAACTGATGTGCTAGATTGTCATGTGTGTGGTTTCCCCCCGTACTACTACTAATGTAATAGTCATATTAGTGTTCGTTTAACTGTTCTCCGCACCCTCCACCGCACTGTGTGTTGGCATCACACCCGTGTCGTCGCTATCATACTGTAGTATCCCGTCTGTATATGTTTTTTCCCCGTCGACGAACCGCTCACTTCATTGTTTTCCCCCTTGCTGCTCCGCAACCTACCTGTTCGCTATATCTATGACGTCACCATAGTGTTGTAGGAATAGCGTACTGCCGGTTCCCAGTCCGGGCTCCGTCTGCATGGTTACGCCTTGCAGATGGAGGGACCGAGGCGGCAACTTACATTGTAAGTTCATTTCACGTTCTTTTTATGTGCCAAGTTTATTAACCTTAATTTTTTTTATATTCACTTATGGCAGATATTAAATCAGCATAATCAATTTTCCAAGTTTTTTTTACTCTTGACATTAAAATCAGATTGCTTAATGCGAAATACAATGTGTGTACGTATTGTGTTTAATCAAAGGTGTAAATAAGCCTGTGTCATGCTTTTTATTTCTTTTTTATAAAAAACAATCCTTTTTTTCTTAAATACTTATTTGCTGTGTGTGTGTGTGTGTGTGTGTGTTGAGTTCAATTAAATACCTGGGCTGAGATAATTGCAAGTGTTTAATTTGGAATATTCATCTTCAAGGCCTAAGAAACTAACACAACAAAAACAACATATATGCATATTTATTTTTTGATACTTTCAATTAATTAATTTATAATTATGCTGCTAATCAAGTACTTTTTAAACAAACACACTTCAATGTGCGCAGCCTCGTACGATTTAATGGCTAGAGGGGTGGTGGTGGTGGTGGTGGTGCCAACATGGCTGCCGCTACGGAAGGGTCACGATGAAGAGACAGGGGTAACACAGCATCCAATATGGCTGCTGATAATTAAAAAAATATATACTTTTTTAATTTACTGGCTGGAAAAATGGCCGCCATTGAAAACAACTTGGAATGGCTGGCGAAATGGCCGCCATTGAAAACAACTTGTACTGACTGCAAACATGGTTGCCGATAATTTACAAAAATGTAATAAAATTTTACTTAAGTTTTATATACATTTTTTTTAATTTACTGGCTGGAAAAATGGCCGCGATGTTATTTCTTGCCTCATCTAATATGACCGCCGTCAATAATTAAAAAAAAATTAATTAATTTTTTACATAACTTTTTAATTACTGGATGGCAAAATACTTGCCATGTGATTGCATGCCTCATCCAATATGGCCACCGCCGATAATTTACAAAAAAATTAATAATTTTTTACATTAGTTTTAAATATTTTTTAATTTACTGGCTGGAAAAATGGCCGCCATGGAATGGTATGTTCTAGAATGTACTGACTGCAAACATGGCCGCCAACGTGGCCGACCTCCTGCAAATGCATTCCTCCTGCTCTTGCATTCCGGTGCTCCCGGCTCCTGACAGCGATCCTGCGTTCGAATGCTCCATTTCCTACTACTAATGTTCACTAAATAACAGCATGCAAGAAATGGCTCATGTTCGTGCACACGAGTTTCAGTTACTTCAATGTTATCTAAAGCGTGTTTATTTTCAAAAAGTGAAAAATTATACAAATTTGAACATTGCTGCAAAATGTTCAGTTGTTTAGGATGTGCAACACACAAACACAAACGCAAACACACACAGGAACTTAATTTTTGCATAATAAAATGAGATGGTAACCTCTGACAGCCTCGTAGAGACGCGTTGCCCGCGTGAATACGCATCATCAGTTCAACACTTTGCGCGTAGAAGCGATCAGACAACTTGAGAGGCCTGTGTTTGTACGTGAAGCGCGGGAGCTATAAGGGTTACACTGGCACGCGCTACAAGAGCACCATCGCCTCTACACGCAGGACTCTGAGCTGGCATGCAGTGTTATCTTACTGATGCGTCTATCTATGGCAGTCTGAAAAGACTATTTATAACTACTGTATATTGGAGTGTTCCAAAATAATAATTACAGCATGCGTGGTAACTTTAAAGTAATATTCCTTTCTCATCAAGGGTATGATGTTTTTCCGTAGGTGAATATACTGAGGGTACGTCTTAAAGTTTCGTCAAAAAACCAGGATTTCAAACACACTAGCATGTAGGTGAAGCGCCAGGCGAGTTCCTCGCCGCTTGGTCTCGGCCGCCTTCTAGTACACCAATTAAACAATGCGACAATGAAACAACTGCAAAAAAATTATTTCACTGCCATAACGTTGGAAATGTCTCACGTACTATCACCTAAAGGTCCACGCCGAATTCCTCGGGGAGAGTCCGCCATGTTGGAGAATGTCAGCAAAAAATATTTCCCCCAAATAATTTATGAAAAGTCACTCGTGTCAAAAAAGTGATATATATCTTCCTAAGTTGCTATACAAGTACAGCATAAATTACTTTTTGTTTCATCAGGTGAACATGCGTGATATATATATATATATATGTCAGTTGTGACAATGAATGAAAAGAGTGTGCACGTTTTTTTTTTGTGATAGTAAAACAGGTGTTTCTATAAACGTTATGCTTATTTGAATAGTTCGTATATATTGTAAAATTACTTTTGTAAGAACACAAGACGGTTGAAGACGACTAGAAATGAGAACGATGGAAGCACACATTCAGGTAAATTACGATAATACGATTGTCATTTAACAATACTAACAGTGCTTATTTTCACCGGGAGAAAAATAATTCCTGATCTTCGTTATATCGATAACATTATGTCCGAAGTAATAGAAATAATAAATACTCACTCAAAAATATCAAGTATAAAAAATGTTTAGTCATAAATTACGATTTAAGACTCACTGTCTTAAGGGAATGTAGACACGACTACCTATAAGCAACTTGCTGGTGACAAATCATACCGTGTGTTCAACAAACTTCTGTAAGAGAGTAGATATCTCAATACAGTTTTCGTCTGGCACAGGAATTGCCTTGCAATCTGAAACACATAGTTTTAATGTAAAATACTGCAGGTGTGGCTCTGGTTCCATGAGGAAAGAGATACCACTTCACATTAGTAAAGAAACAAACTTTCAACATATCTTTCTAAGAGAAAAATTACTTTATGCTCTTCGTTGTTGTCAAAAACTGGACTATGGAACATTTTAACTTCTGTTTCTTGTATAAGGACTGTTGAGATGTATTGATAGTTTCCAAAAACGCCATTTTAAGAACATAAGCGTGGGCCACGCTTAAGTTCTCGCTGAATATTATTTTTATGTTCCTGATGTGTCTAACTGCGCACAATTAAATGCTGCACCATTTGAGCTCTATTTCGCCGTCTGAAGGCAACGGGAACCTGCTGTCCTTCCCACCAGTCTGAAGAAGGCATCATGTGTGCTGGGAAGAGAAGAGGCGAAGTAGTGCCCCGAGGCAGTGCTACCAACTTCGCCACATAAGGCCAAAGACGACTAATGCGCGTTATACCGGAATCACACAGTTCTACCTAGAATAGTTTAAAACCAAATTGCCATCAAGTACAACACGCGTCTGACGTCAGCACGAAAACTGTCGCACGACCAACAGTCTTGGATTAAAATTATTTATATTTTTGTTATGCCGTGCTATACAACAAACATGGCGTACAACTTTGCAAAACGAAAAAAGTTCGACTAACTTTCCGTTCAGTGCAAAATTCGCATCTTACAAGGGAAAAATTATTTGACAATTACGTAATTTTTGAAACCTTTGCCAGTAACATGTGTTCCACATTTCCTTTCTGTCCGTCACCTTTGGAACTCTTTTATTCTATAAGCGCCTTGTAAATTGTGCCGAAAAATCCTAACGTTCTACTTAACTGTCGTGCTGTAAATTCAAGCAGTTACATTGTAAAGGTTTTTGTTTTGTCTATGTTGGCGTTTCCGTTGTGTCATGCTGGCCAGAACTATGTGACTCCAGCTACAAGCAAATAACACGTCACATTTTCATGTGTACGTGAAAAGTAGTGATTTAGAGTAACGACGCATCACGTGAGCACTAGGGGCCGATCACATCGTCCCCCTCCCCCATCACCGCCGAACCAAACATTCACATGAAACTGTCCTGTGAACGTTTCAAAGCTGACATTTAATAACATAACAACTGTTCAAAGTACATATTTAATTTTATTAATTTTCTTTCCTAAAACTGTGTTTATTCAGAGCCCTCTTTTAATTTCCATGTCACACATAAAAATTTCAACCCTGCACCTACTAAAAGTACCAAAACTTAATCTTTCGAGGTCAGCAGATGACGTCATCAGCGCCAAGACCAAGGCCAATGCGATGCTTTGTTTATATACAGAAAAAGCAATGCTCGGGAAAAGATACGATACGTACATAACCTATTTAATAGCATATAGAGTCGTTTATATGTTATGATGTGAAGAGCTGAACTGTTTGCTAAGTGATGCAATGAAGATGTCATTTTTATATCAAATCGATGACAAGCAGTATAAAACACGATGGAGAAACATCAAAATTGACATCAAATGGTAACACAAAAATGAAAGCAAAAAAGGCGACTTGTTTTCCAACTGCATCTATTAGACAAACTTATTGTAGCACGCAAGACTCGTCGTGATCATAAATCTGCGTGGATTGACAGCGCGGTCGAATGGCTCGGACAGACGTATCTGCACAATTGTGGCAGGGCCTTAACAAGTTCACATAAACCGGCTATACGTTGGCCTCTGTATTTCAATGTCACCTATTACGGTCCTTTGAAGTAACGTAAAACGTACGTTCACGTAAATATAGGCTGTTCACCGTTAATTAAGTTCTTTTTAAAGCTTTGCTTCGAATCTATAAGTTATTTCTTCTTACGTTGCATCCTTCTCCCATACGTAAAATTAACTTTGCCAAGAGCTGACTGCTTTATTGATGATTGATCAGAGTAAAACAGCGGAGGGACGCGCTCTGCGCAGAGGCTAGCGCGTTCGGCTCTAACCAAGGCAAACCTGGTTCCATTCCTAGTGGGGTCACTCCCGAATGTTCGAACTTGGGAATCTTGCCGGAAGATGCCATTGGTCGGCGGGTTTTCTCGGGGATATCCCATTTCCCCTCCCTTGCAGCCACTCACTCCACTCCTCTTCACTACATGCGTGCAATTTTTAGGAATATAAATGTGTTAGCTACTATAATGCACATTTTATATTAGAATGTGTTGAAAATAAAAAATATTGTCTTCTATGATAAAAAAATTTAAACATGCGACTCGCAATACAATGTGAGGAGTTAATAATTACTCTTGTTAATACGCTGCCAAATGAACCAGGATAGTCCGTATGCCAGTATGTAATGTAAAATATGTGTCATTATGGCCGTGATTCTTCTCAAAGATTTGTTTTAAAAAATCGTACATTACCTTTAACAGCCTACGAAAGCTTTTTAGTAAAGCATTATTTGTAACTCCAAGTCATGTGATCCAATCACAGTAGGGCTGAGTTGTGTTATCTCTCTGCTTTTCGTGATTTGGTTTTTATTTGATCATGTCGTCTGTTTACGTATTTCACCCTAGCGCATGAATTGCCCTTTTTATTGTGAAATGCAAGACGAAATGATAACAGAAGTAAGGTTAAATACTGGACTACTAAATAAATAGAATTTAAAATTTCATAATACAGATGTTTGGAAGTTAAAGGAAAGCGGTTCAGATAAAGTAGAAAAACTGCACACATATATCATAATTTTTGTATAGTGGAGAGATAGCATATAGCACGTAGGTCATAAATAAGTCGCAGCATTCAGTGAATTATTTTATATGTAAATTCGACAATACTTACAGGATTTAGGCATTGCTGGGAATTTCAAATTAAGCTTATGTTAGGGAAATGTTTCAAATCGCCTTTATGAAGTGCTTAATTTTAACAGTCGAATCGCATACTTAATTACTACTTACTATTTCGGCATTTTCATTTTCCATATTTTTCTCACGATTAATGCGCACAATACGATTGAACATTTATGCATTTCCCAGGAGTATTTCGTTTTAAAAATTATGGATATCTAATTTTTTTTAGACTTGTAAAAAATTACTACCGTCATACTTTCGCCGTAAGTGAGTTACAACTTTATTTTCAAAGTAAAACGCAATGAAATATTTTGTGGCATTTTGATTAGATCTACGAATGGAGTGGAGTGGAGAGATTTGGGTGGCTCTCAACATTGTGGCCATTGGGTGAAGCTAGTTGAGAATGGAGCAGCGCCGGAATGCAAGGGCGGAGGAAAGCCCACCGACCAGCGTCATCGTCCGGCCCCGCCGGGAATCGAACCCGGTATGCCATGGTGAGTAGCCTAAACACTACACCACC
Source organism: Clitarchus hookeri (assembly GCA_002778355.1). Lineage (NCBI taxonomy): Eukaryota > Metazoa > Arthropoda > Insecta > Phasmatodea > Phasmatidae > Clitarchus > Clitarchus hookeri. The sequence continues at coordinate 83,439 of NQII01005300.1, forward strand.
GCGGCCCCTATCGATCTACGAAATGTATGTGCTTACCACGAGCGGATCTAGACTTTCTGGTGGGGGGAGGTGATTGACCCATGGCGCCGGTCTGCACTTCATCTCACGTCTGCACCATCAACATCTGACGTCACAGGTCACGTGAGCCAACCAACTGCTGTATCGGCGACAGAATGGTCAGCTCACTTGTGCCAGGCGAATTTATCGTTAGGCCGGGATTGCGATGACTTCACATTACACGTAACATGCATCACGTTACACTTTCATTTGTACGTTATACGCGTTTTTTGGTTGTATATTATGATGCATCACGTAAGTATGTAACCTTTGTGTAATGATTAAGAATGTCTGGAATAAGTGTTGTTGCTTTTCAGTTTGAAAACTCTGAACATTCATGTTATTCAGGCACATTTCTGTTTTGGCTAGAACATATTGCGAAAGTATGGCGTTCGTGATTTACACAAATATTGAATACAACTAGGAGATTGCCATAACATCAAGAACGAAATGTTCCAGTGTAAATGGGTATAATTCATATGTAATAAAGATTGACCTGCTAAAAAAAATGTGTTTCATTGGGTAGGCCTACTAAAAATTAAAAACTTAGTGGTAAATATACAGCATTTCATGCAAGCACCTCTGAGCAACATAATTAATGAGCGGTGGCAATGTTAATCTTCTTAAAAATTTATTTACGAATAAAAAAAGTAATCACAGTCTATTTTTATAACATTTATTTTTATTTTCGGGAGAAAATTAGGCCTATATAAGCGGTAGATTAAGTACAAACATGAGCAGACGACATCGCGAAAATGAAAACAAAGCCCCGAAAAGCAAAGATAATATATAATGACTCCTATTGTGATTGACCAGCGAGATTACACAGTACTAAAATCAAACTGCATTGCAAATTTGTTAGAGGAAGTCTACAAACTTCTCAAAGCACTTGTTTAGTAATCAGTGTTCTAGACTCAAATCCAATCCACGCCGTGTTTGCTAGTTGTGTTGGCAGNGGTTAGAGGAAGTATACATACATCTCAAAGCACTTGTTTAGTAATCAGTGTTCTAGACTCAAATCCAATCCACGCCGTGTTTGCTAGTCGTGTTGGCAGGCGAGCAGTTGAGTGTTGGGACACGGAGACAGGTTGTGCACAGCCAGCGAGGTCGCTCTACCTCCTCTGTAGTCTATGGCCCTTCTATGAAAGCGGGTCTCTGATAACTGGGAGGCCNTGCAGCCAGCGAGGTCGCTCTACCTCCTCTGTAGTCTATGGCCCTTCTATGAAAGCGGGTCTCTGATAACTGGGAGGCCGGTGGCAGCGACAGCGCACGCCATTCTTAAGTTGGACTCACAATAGTCCGTCGCACTCGTCAGTTGTCTGTCCGTTCTACAGTCATCCGTCTTTCGTTTTTGTCGGTCAGTTTAAAACGATTAACAGAAATCCGTCGTCCGTCAATCCTTATGTAAGGCAAGATTTCAGTGTGACAACTTAACATCGCTATCTTTCCTTCGTTGGAGGTATGTTTTGGTTGGAAATACATTTTTATAAAAGAAACGTTTAAGAAAATTTTTTTTTACGTAATAATAATATACACTAATTTTTTTTATATTTACATTTTTTAAGTTATACTTTTTTTGGCGCGTTGAGGGTAATTATATTATGTTCTTTAATCAAACGATTAATAAAATCGTATTTAATGTCTTACTTCGGTCATTTTATAGTTTTTCGTACTTACGTAAATTATTTGCATACGTAATAAAATTTTATTTTTTGTCACGCCAAAGAAGTATAAATTCCAACGTGCGTACGCGCATTAATTTTTTTAATTTACCACTAAAGATAAATAAACTGACGGTCACCACCTTGCATTTTATTTCAAAGCACGTATCCCCGTCTGAGGAACGTCGTCAGAAGGCGGTGGTTCATCCGTCCATCGAAAGTTAAAGTATGGTAAATATTTTACTGATAGACAGACAGGAAAAAACTGTACTACCATATATACATATATTAACATAAATAAATGTTTTTCAATTTACTTATCACATGAATTGATTTTCTGTTGGTTTTAAATATAACCACGTGTTATGTTGTGTACCTTGCGTTTGTATTTAGCTAGACGATACGCGCATGCGCGTTGGGTCATACCCCTTCCACGTTCAGTGTCGAATTTCGTTACACTGTGCGCGCGCAACTTACGTTGCACACTAAACGTTTACCCTCAACGCACCAAAAGAAGTATAACTTGAAAAAAGTTGCCCTGCAATTGGTTGAAGATGACGTAATCACCGGACGGAAGGACCTACGACTGGCGGATACGCCGGACTCTAGTGAGTCCAGCCTTGCATATCTGAAGCTTGTGATTGGTGTATAGTGTTTGAAAGCGCTAATCGGACGTGTACACGTAATTTCACAGATGCGTGCTGTGCCACGGTCCGCGAGCTCGCGCGTCTTCAACACCCCACGTACACTCTGAGAGTCAGAGAAACTGTTCTCACCAATCGTGAGGAGTGAGTAACGCGCCAGGCCTTCCGCCACGCCATTCATTCTCCTCTACACTTCCGGCTCGTCGGAGTTGCATACTTCCGTCCAGCATCCCGAGAGCGTCACTAACGCACAGTGTCAGGGACCCGCCTGCCTGCCTGCATCGTTTTTATACTTTTTTGGCCGAGAAGTGCGCGAGTTATAAGGGTTACAAATTATTCACGATTTCTTCCAACTTTTTTTGGCCACTGCTAAAGTTCTACTTTCAGGATATTCCTCCACCTCAAAAAACAAAGCTTGACTATGTCTACCAAATCACACCAAAGGGACCACGCGCTGCATTCTTGTGCATTCAGTTTGATGATATTTTGCAGGAGAACTACACTAGAGAGCCAAAAAAACTGGTATAGGCGTGCGTATGCAAATAAATGAGGTATGGAACCAATCAGAGTAACGCGAAGCGGTCGGCAGCGCCTATATAAGACAACAAGCGTCTGGCAAAGTTACTAGATCGGTTACTGCTGCTAAAATGGCAGGTTATCAAGATTTAAGTGGGTTTGAACGTTTTGTTATAGTCGGCGCACGAGAGATGGGACATAGGATCTCCAAGGTAGAGATAAAATTTGGATTTTCGCGTTCGACCATTTTACAAGTGTACTGTGAATATCGGGAATCCGGTAAAACATCAAATCTTCGACATCGCTGCGACCGGAAAAAAATCATGACCGAACGGGACAAACGACGACTGACGAGAATCATTAAACGTGACAGAGGTGCAATCCTTTCTCAAATTCGCACAGATTTCGTTGCTGGGGCATCAACAAGTGCCAGCGTGCGAACTATTCAACGGACCCTCATTGATATGGGCTTGCGGAGCCGAAGGCCCACTCGTGTACCGTTGTTGACTGCACGACGCAAAGCTTTACGCCTCGCCTGGGCCCGCCAACGCCACCATTGGACTATTGATGACTGGAAACACGTTGCCTGGTCTGACGAGTCTCGTTTCCAATTGTATCGGGCGGATGGACGTGTATGGGTATGGAGACATCCTCGTGAATCCATGGACCCTACATGTCAACAGGGGACTGTTCAAGCTGGCGGAGGCTCTGTCATGGTATGGGGCCTGGTGCAGTTGGCGTTAAATGGGACCCCTGATACGTCTAGATACGACTCTGACAGGTGACAGATACGTAAGCATCCTGTCCGATCACCTGCACCCATTCATGTCCATTGTGCATTCTGACGGACGTGGAAAATTCCAGCAGGAAAATGGGACACCCCACACGTCGAGAGTTGCTACCTAGTGGCTCCAGGAACACTCTTCTGACTTTAGACACTTCCATTGGCCACCTAAATCACCAGACATTAACACTATTGAGCATATCTGGGATGCCTTGCAACGTGCTGTTCAGAAGAGATTTCCACCGCCTCGCACTCCTATGGATTTGTGGACTGCCCTGCAGAATTCATGGTGTGAAATGCCTCCTGCATACCTTCAGACATTAGTCAAGTCCATGCCACGTCGTCTTGCGGCATTTCTGCGTGCTCGCAGGAGCCCTGCACGATATTAGGCAGGTGTACCAGTTTTTTTTGGCTCTTCAGTGTATTTTTTTACTAACCATTACCAATACACCTATTTTCTCTCTAGTTTTATTCATATTTTAAGTGAAATATTAATCTCTGTAGACAAAATATAAGCAAAAGTCCAGTGTAACCAAAACTAAGAATCTCTTGTGATACATGAGATATTCAAGAAACAAACAAAAACGCCATAAATGGAGTGATTTTTCAAAAGTTTGATTTAAAAAGTGTGTAGGAACCACGAATAACCTATATATAGACTGGCACGCGCTACAAGAGTTAGTTCCATCAGCGCTACGCGCAGGACTCTCAGCTGGCGTGCAGGGTTCTCGTAGTGTTGCGTGTATCTATGTCACTTTCAGCACCGGTTCTATTATTTTATTGATGGAAAGTATGAAGCAAACTCAATACATGCTCCTGGCGTAGTTTGGCTTATATCCGGCTAGTATGTTTCAAGATACGGCAGTCTGGAGAAGCAGTTGTTACTATATTGGTGGACTCAAAATAATATTTACAGCATGCGTAGTAAATTTAAAGTACTATTCCTTCCTCGTCTGGGGTGTGATGCTTTTTCGTAGGTAAACATACTGGCGGCACGTTTAATAGTTTCCTCGGAAAATCAGGATTTCAAACTCACTACAACGCAGTTCAAGCGCCAGGTAAGTGGAACCCGCAGTTAAATAACGCTTCTAATAGTAAACATTTGTAAAGATAAAACAAGTGAACGAAACATCATAATCTTTAAAGGCTGCTGGTCACCAAGAAATTAATTATTTTATTTTATGTACGAAATACCACCCAAATTGTAAACATCGCTTGTAAGTATTCTTACCTAGCATGAAAATATAGATGGCGTAGTTTGCTTTATGGCTTGTAAAAATCACAACTTTAGTGTTTCTGGGACGTACACATAATTTAAAAAAACGCTTAACTTACAGAAAGTATAGCATGTGTGACAGAAATGTATCAGTTATATCGATGTATTTTCCAGGGTTCTATCGCCTGTTACCTATAACTAAAAAAAAAAAAAAAAAAAATTTTTTTTTTATTTGCAAACTGGGCGAGGATCCATTTATTATATCTATTCCCGTAAAAAACACTATCGCTTGCACATGTAAGGCAGTGAACTGGTGTGTGATCTTTCAGTCGAACTATGGGAAGTTATTGCATTTACCTTTGTCCTTTATTTTTTTAGCAAGTAACATTATGAAATTATGAGCTAAGTTTCTATACTGCTTGAAGTTTGTCACCGAATATTTCATAGCATACGTGGTAAGCCCTTTTCATTATTTATCACTTTCTAAATAAATTAATGCACCTCAGAAATGAAATGGGAAATATTAACTATAGCTTATTTGCAGTTTCTTGACACTTTTTGAATCAAACCTTTGTGAAAAATCAACTAATGAATTATTTATTTTATGGTTTCCTAAATATACCACTTATATAAAACGCGTTTTATTCTCATGTTAACATTAAAGTACCTTATTTTTTGTCAGGTTCAGCTTTTACTTATTTATAGGGTATAATATTTCATTTATAATTAATATGATTAAAACAGTCATAAAACATATGTGTTGGTGATGCCTAGTAAGAAAAATTTAGTATCCAAAATATAATTAGACTTAGTGCGCACGAATGCGGTGCTTTGTTCATTTGGTATAATTTTCTAAACTCAGTTAAGCTTTGTTTGCATGAGGCGGAGGAATATCCTTGAAGTATAAATTTAGCAAAGCTTCAGAAAAGTTGGAGGTAACTATGAATAGGCTACTGTCAAACAACGTGAAAAGAGTCTTGTAAGGTATCCTTATGCCGGTATAACTAACTTCTAATGTGCATTCCGTTTGCGCACTGGGCTGCTAACAGTGAATGTATAACATAGTCACGAATACAGCTGTGATAAACAGGAACGGGAAATTTCCAGGTAAGCCTATTTATTCAAAGTCACGCTAGATTTGGAGCATGTGTTCACCAAGTTAATTTGGCAATTGGGTGACAGTTTATTAGACTAGGCCAACGCTGAGTCAAAAGCAAATTTAGTATAGAATAAATTACTTGGAATTTTGGACAACACAATATTGATCAACCTGAAAACTATAGTTGTACATGCGTGAACAAAGAAAGGCATTCGAGATGTAAATAATAAAAACTGTAAAAACTGAATTACAGAATTAGAAAGAATAACTTGTGTCTCGTGACATGTTTAATCGCTACATGTAACTCGTGTGTCAGCGCTCGTCAAATGCATTCCCACACACCGTATTTGTATTTGTCTCGTTACAGTTGTCGATATTCAGGAACGCAAGGAGCGAACACGTAACTAAAGCAAGTTTGGAAGGAAACGTGCAAAGTCACGCAGTGCTCAGTAAAGTGTCTCCTTATGTTGAGGGGCCGCGTGGTATGACTACTGCAAACCGGGTTCGAATCCCGGCGAGGTCGCTCCCACATTTTCGCATGTGGGAATCGTGTGGGACGATGCTGCTGGTTGGCGCGTTATATCGGGGATCTCCCGTTTCCCCCGCCCTTGCATTCCGGCACTACCCCATGCTCACATCACTCCACCCTCATCGACTTTCGAGACCTCGATGTTAAGAGCCTTCCAAATCTCTACACTCCACTCCCTATGTTGACGTCATATGCACAATCGGTCGAGTTTTGGCGATTGGAAAGTTTCACCTTGCTTCCCTTCATTAGATACGCCATCTATCTTGGTACCGAATTGATAACGCGAAACGATATGGTTTCTAGTCATAACCAACTTGTGTGTCCTGTCTTGGAATGAACAGTATTTGATGTTAGCAGCAGCTACCAACCGTCTTCGGAAACTTAAACTGTAAACCAAATATGATTGTGGACTTTAAATTTAGTTTTTTACCTGACTTTGAAGCCAGGTAGTTAGCCATACTTCATCCTCCAGAAATGTTGCGTAATGTGGTGTTCATGTCTGTCTGTAACGATACACAAACGTTCTGTCATTATCAACACGAGAGTTACTCCTGTACGTGAACAAACGCTGGTGATCTACAGAACATGTTTCTGGGGATATACAAAAGTCTGCATCTGTTCACTGTACAGCACAGCACATGCGTCAAAACCCGGCCGTTGTGCGTCAGCGAAACATTCACATTGGCAGTGAGTACAGGTAAAGGGCTTTTTACAATTGTGCAACATTTTGTCGGCAAAACAACACACTGCGACCGTCGCACACTATCCTGTCTGTCGCACGTCGATTTTACAAGCGCTACGTTGGTCGTTCAGTTTATATGCGTTTATTGCCATCTATGATCGTAAGTGGAAACTGGAATGCGCAAAACACGGTATGATTAGGTAAGTTTTTAAGTTTTTATTTATTTTCTAAACTGTGTTGTTAGTTAAGAGAGGTTTTGTTATAACATACAGGGGATGGACAAAATAATATGAACACCTGATATATACACAATATTTATTTATTAATAAGGTGTTGGGCCACCATTTGCTTTTATAACAACTGCAATTCTTCGCGGAATGGATTCGTAGAGTGTCTGAATAGTTTCCAACGGAATGTTGTCCCATTCTTGTACCAAAACATCCACCAATTGCTTTAATGATGTTGGAGATGGAAATCTGCTCCTCACTCTCTACTGTAAAACTCCCCATGACGGTTCAATTATGTTGTGGTCTGACCAGGGAAGATGTTTGATGATATTCTGATGCTCCTCAAACCAAGACTGAACCTTTTTGGCTGTGTGTATGGGCGTATTATCATCTTGGAACATGGCAGTGTTTGGCAGCAATATGCTAATCATAGTAAGAACTTCATCATTGAGGATGTCGAGATATTCATTCGTAGTAATCCGGCCAGTGATGTGAATGAGAGGACCAGCTGAATACCACGATATAGCCTCCTATATCATAACGGAACCTCCCCCATGCTGTAGGAAGCAGGCAATCCGGATCGTAGGCTTCTTTTGGGGTTCCCCATACATAAACCCGGCTGTTTATAGGAAACGATATAAACGATGATTCATCGGACCATACCACATTCTTCCAATCATCAAGTGTCAAGGTTTTATGATCGTGGCACCACTTCTTTCGCAGCTTAGCGTTGGCTTCCGAACAATTCAGCTGTTTTCGTCACAGACGCTCCCGCTAACCGAGCAACAACGATTTGCCCTCTTTCGAAGTCGGAGAGATCACACATTTCACCGATCGCTTGTTTTAACCGTCAGGGAACAAAGCGTATAATACACTGAATTATAACCTACAAGACTTGGCATGTAAACTGTGCAATACATACGCGTCGCATTATTTACACGGTAGCAGTGTTGCCAACATACAACATAATGTACTATATTGCATGGTGTTCATATTATTTTGTCCATCCCATGTATATATCCAAACAAATGAAATAGGAAGAACCCCTCTTAAATTTTCTTTGCAAAAATTAATAACTGGAAGAAAATAATTAACATCAGCTGTAGGTATATGTAACTAGTTAGAAGTAGCCGGTTCTGCGTCAGGGGATAAGGGATGGGGACAAGAGGACAAGCCATCTGCCTTCTTGGATAATGTCAGGAAGTTATAATTTTTCTTTTTTCCCTCAAAAAAGGCCAAAAAAAGTCAGAATTTGCGTCAACATTTCTCGAATTTCACTTCTAACTGGAAACATTTTTCACATAAAATTTGTTTTGCACAATGGCACTAATTTTTGCACGATTTCCATCGATGACTCCACAATGTGGCTATGTGACTCCTTCTTGGGGACTGAGAAGTGGAGGGGTCAGCCTGACATTCATTCTCTATCATTCCATGCATGAAACATCCATCTTGCCTGTAAAATGTTCGAGTTCATTGCCCCTTTATGCAACTTCACTTATCATGCTCTGTCTTTCCACTTTGGTTTTCTCATATTCCTTCTGGTCTCCTTTCACCTGGCGGGAACAAATCTCGTGCTCTATCATTCCACTTTGGTCTTCTTTCACCTGGCGTCCTGGCATACATGACCCTGCGGTCATTTTCGTTGTCGGGGTTGATGGCTATGTTATGTATTTGGTGACTGTAATTTAAACACTTCGGAAGTAACAGCCAACTATTCTTATAAGTAGGCTTAGGACGTGCCTGACGAATGTGTGATGTGTGACTATGCTAGCATGCATTGGCAGGTTTCGCTCCATGTCACACAGGTGGAATGACAGAGCATGAGAATCGTTCCTGCCAGGATGCCAGGTGAAAGGAGACCAGAAGGAATATGAGAAAACAAAGTTGGAATGATTAAGCACGAGACTTGGCCCTGTCAGGATGCCAGGAGAAAGGAGAACAGAAGGAATATTAGAAAACCAAAGTGGAATTACAGTGTGAGACTTGCCCTTGCTAGGATGTCAGAAAATGGAAACCAGAAGGAATATGAGAAAACCAAGATGGAATGGACAGAATTATGAGAAAATTTGCATGATGGAGCTATGAACTCGAACATTCTTCAGGTAATATGGATGGTTCTGGCATGGAATTATAGATTGTGAATGTCAGGGTAACCCCTCCACTCCTCATTCCCCAAGAAATAATCACTTAGCCACACTGCGGAGTCAATGGCGGAAATTGTGCAAATGTCAGCCGCGTTGTGCAAAACACATTTTTGTGAAAGAATTTTGATGGTTTGGAGGGAAATTGGGGAAATTTTGATGCAAATTCTGGTGATTTTGACAGTGTTTGAGGGAAAAGGGGAAATTTCTAGGGGAAAAAAGAAAAAATTACTTAGTGACATCACCCAAGATGGCGGTCGCATGTTACCTTGTCCTCATCCCCCATTCTCTGAAGCAGAACCGCCTTTTTCTAACTACTTATGTACTTCTCTAAATGTTGCCAATTTACAGTTACAGTATTTTTTATTAATTCTTTTTTTTACTCTTCAAATATCACAACATGATTATATTAAAATGCCCACCGCGTGCTCAGCTACATTTTTGTTTACAAATGTACCACTATTTTCATCCTTATCGCATATGGCCATCGCAGGTGCGTTAGAACAAGTTCTATCGCACACTGTCGCATCAACATCGTCTGCCAGCTCGCCTCTGATTGGCTAGTCGGTTTTATCGCATTGTCGCTGTCGCACTATTCTAAAAAGCACCTGAATCACGGCGACGACACTGGCAAGATGGAGGTTCGACCGTCCAGCACTGACACTGAATAATTTTACGTCAACCGCAGGGCAGTCAGTAGACTTCTTTAGCAACACCTCAATCCCGCTGTCAAGTCTACAGTTAATTTTAAGGGGAACACCTACCAGCTTGGATTCAGAAATTTTTCGTCACAGTATAAGGTAAAGAATTATTTTATTGGTCGATATTGCTTAGTACATTTTATAAAGTCAGTATTGTGTGTTTGCTGTATGTGTTATTATTGTCGCCATAGTAATTACTCCTGCCTTCTCGGCTGTTGCCAGTTAGAGAATAATTGAGGCAGTGAAGTTGTAACAATTTAAGCAAGTTTGGGAAGCAACTATTTATTTTGTGTAGAGTAAAATTTTTGAGAAATGTGGTGGACAGTTTGGAAACGTCTTTTGTCAATTTAACAAAACTTGTTCATAATAAAAAAAAAAGGTATGAGACAATTCTTTACAAGCTAATCCCTTCGAAATCTTTCACGCATCTTTATTAATTATTAGATAATTGTTATTTAATTAAGTTTATATTTTAATATCGCAACACTTTGCTTAAAAAGTAAAAACATGTTAAACAAGGACGATTTGTAACAGTACATAGGAGAAGAGACTTTTGGAAATTTGTGTTTAGGACAAGAAACGCTTTGGAATAGTAAACGTTAGCCAAAGAGACATTATGGAAGTGGTGGGAAGGGGTTAAAGAAATATAGAAGCCATATTGGCAAAGAAGAAGTTTTGATTCTGAACTAAGGGATAATATCTTCAACCACCCGTAGAAGAGACACTTGGGAACTGCAGGCAACTGTCATTCCTAATTCTAATTGAGAAAAGGGACGTTTTGGTAGCCAAATGATGCAGATTTATCGACTTAAGAACGTCAGGAATCCAATATACCATAAAAAATATATTTTGAAAAACCAAAAACAAATAAGAAACGTTTTGGAATTGGCTGCCTCAAATATTCTAAAATAGAACATGAACGTGTAAAAAAATATTAGGGCCTTGGGTTTTACGTAAATACGTCTGTGTTGGTGGGTTTTTTTTTTTTTGTATATGGGAATGAAATGAAAGCAACGGTAAGAATATTTTGGTTTTCATGGCTTATATCGACATATTTAGACGAGATATTTCGTTTAGCACCAAAAACTGCACATTTCATCAGTTATTAGGTCCTATTATTTCGTGTACAATACCAAATTAAACAAAATTCAGCTGCCCGGTAAGCTTTTCATTTTTTTTAAAACTTGTAACTGTGTTTAATTCCCTTTCAGTGTTTATGGCGAAATGTTTGCTGTTTTGGGCTAGGATTTGTGTTTCAGATACGATTCACTACTACAGAATCAACCACACAGAAACGATAAGTAACCAGTGATTTGTGGACAAATTGTGATGATCATGGATGCTGTCTCGGATGTTATAAACAAACAAGTCAAATATGAACACTTTGAGTTCCAAGACACGGCTGGTGTGTTACTTGATGGTACTTCACGGAATCATTCTTGTACAAAAAATAGGCTCTCCGATAAAACAGCTTTGAACAAATGAACGACATTTTTTGTTTAGATGATGCGAACGAAGTAAGTCTCGCTAGTTTAATAAGGAAACAACTGATGGTAAATTGAGAAATAAGAATACATGTACCAGATTTTAGCGTTATATCTTTCATCTAAATCTGAGGCTGAAAGAATCTTCAGTGCTTTACGAAAACTCGAGAACTCCGCTGCGGTCGAAATATGTTCCAGAACAGGCTCATTCGTGTACCATTATGTTACGTCCATAAACAACTACTGAACGGCACTGATATGGAGAGAGTTACAAAATGTTTATCTAAAAACATTATACACATTTCGCAACTTAATGAGTCATAAAGAAAATTTTGTTTTCTACTTCAAACGTGCAATAATACTGCTGTAGTGTTAACAAAAAATAGTTTAAATAAATACGGACTTTGAACTCTATTTTTCCAGCGATTTAGTGTAGGTGAGCAAGAGAAAATCATTACAGTAAACGTTAACAACGCCCACATCGCTTCTCCACGTATTCCGGCGATCACGGTTTTGAATTTTAATGTTTGAAGGTGTGATAAGGCAAGTCATTCAGTTAAGGCCTGAATAAAGTTCATAACAAATATTAACGTATCGACTCCCAGTTATTTTCTCTGCATTTTATGATGCCAAATATAAAATAAGCTAAAATAAATAAAACCTATGCTTTCAGATATGTAGTGATGGATATAGTGCCAAAATGTTGCAGACCATGCCGAGACTGCACTGTAATGCATTTCTTGTTATGGTTGTGTTTTCTCCAAACGTGAAACTTTCACGTTCTTTTATTCTTGTAAATATTAAGTGATGTGCTATTTTTTACATTCGTGCCTCAATGAATTAAGTAGTAGAAGTATACTTTGTTATGCTTCACAGCTAAAAATGTTTGTTGTACGCCTGTAAACAGATTTGGCGTACATTTCCTTATTTGTTTTGGTGGCAGTATCGTGTGTTTAGCATTAGCTACACGTTCTAACTATTCGAAACTTTATTTTTCGGGTCAGGCCATTCTCCGCCCGAAGACATTAAACTTCCTTCTGCGTGTTTTGAATGCTTTCTTCCTCGATATCCGCTGCCGATGGACGGAAATATGCGGTGAAGAAGGAGGGGCAGATGTAAATATGTCCCAGAAGACATACGAACCAGGCGGAAAGACGAAGTTGCGCCAAGTGGACATATCCGGTTTGGAAACTGTCGTGTCCGCCGTTAGCAGGTCGCCAGGAGGGAAGTTGGCCGCGCGGTCCGTTAGGTGTCCGGTGACTGTACCTCGGCACCGGACTGTACCCGCCGCTCCTCAATGGCCGAGGTCATCGCCCCTCCGCCCCTCCAACACTCCCATTGACAGTCTGCCCGAGGCCACGCCGGCCGTATCCGTTCATTCATGAAATCGGCCGCCAACACCCGTGCACGTGGTGAGGTAAATGAGGATGGGAAGGAGTCTGCATTACGCCCGTTTCGCACTCCGTGCCTCTCGTAACGTGACCGCCCACCCTTTTTTTTCCACGTCTCCCAAGTCACAGTGGTTCTCGACGACAAAAAACCGGCCGCCAAATTGTACTGAGCCACCTTGCCAACGTGACGGACCATTGTCAGCGATGTTGTCAATCCCCCAGCACCCGACTCCTCCCAATCTCACAAGATTCATTTTGGACGCTTTTCTTTGACGTTTGTTGAATGTCCATTAAGTAAACACACCTCTTGAGAAAACTTTTTTTAAGTGGACATGTTGCACGTGAATAACATTTGTAACCGGTACTGTTAACAGCAAGTTATCAGTGCCCGGTACTATTTGAGAGTCTTCTTCGTGGCTAATATGATTAGCGGAACTTTCTACGCCTCGTTGCAATGGATGGCAGTGGCGTGTGTGTTGCAAGATAAGCAGGCGTTAGCTCTGTGCTGTACCCTATTGCTTGCTAGTTTGCGTTTTCACTACTTAAACGTACTTCGGAAGGTGACGCCACAGGACGCGTGGGTAGCTTTGCCTGCTCGTTGTCAGTCGTCGATTCCTGCTGCGTGCACCCAGAATATACAGCAGTGAGCAAGCACCAGCTTAGCTTGCAACAGTTCACCACACGCCACTGATGGATGGACAATGCCACGTAGCACGAGGTTGTAAGAAACATGCTGACTGAATACAAGTACAACGCATACCAAAAAAATTACGTAGTTGTAACACCTGAACTCAGAAATGAATGTATGACCGAGCGGGTTCAACCTCTTCAGACAGTGCACACAATCATGTACTTCATATCTGACGTGAAGCGTGAAGGTAACATTCATTTGGTCGGTACTATTCAATGCGAGGCACGGTGTTGCTGAGGGTAACTCATTCCTGAGGTCACACGATTTTCGCGAAAAGAATTCCACGGATTTCAATATCCTACTTCTTCGCCTGCAGTTTTCCTTCGTCGAAGACAGAGTGGTATTTGACTGGGCCAATGAGAATTAAGTTACTCCGGTACTGAACGTCTGTGATTTGCGAGCAGGCAGGCAAGGAGCGCACTAGTTGAAACCATCCAAACGCGAAAGTCGATCTGAGTTCAAGTGTATTTAAATACAACTTGACAGGAATTCTTTTTGCAGAAATCGGGTGGTCCTACTTATTCCTTATCGCAGAACGCAAAGTCAACCACTCATTGGATGTGATAATGAAACCAACGGATACCATTTTGGTTGAAGCACAAAAAAAAGACAAATTTTCGTATTTACAACTTCTGAAACCATAAATGAAACCTCTCCTGAATTAAAAAGTTATTTCGAGTATGTCGTAATATGACGTCATGCGCATCCCGTGAAGATACTGGCGACATCACCAGCAATTTTACTGAAGTTCTCTACGCCGTTATATTACGTCAGCCTAATTCTAATGAACAGCATGCTGGATTGAGGAAAAGTACCAACTCGGCATTATACTGATAGCTGGTCCGTAATGTAAGCTGTAGAGTACATTGAGTTTGTTCAGTGTATTTAAAACCGATACAATGGCACCGCATCGAGCGCGACCCTCGGTCCCAATAATAATACGAGCCGGTATGCTATGGGATGGCCCTGGCTGAGGACCAGCCACGCGTGCCCTCTTCGCTGGCCGGGAGGCTTTGGCAGTACACTTTATACTATGTGTACAAAGTTTATCTGCTCTGGTGAACTGCCTGTCGCAGTTCCCGCATGTCAATGTCTGAGCATCGGGATTCGCCCAACAGCTGCATTTATGACGACAAACATACTATTTATAACTACTTAACGCATTATTCTTAAAAGTGTGCACACAACCATAACATTACGTTCTGCCAACGCGGTATTTCAGTTGGCAAATAACATAAAAGTCATGTTGAGCCAACGTAATCCCGTGTGACATTTCGGCATTGGGCCAACGCAATATGCCGATGTTGGTCCAATGGGAGAGCCAAACATTTGGAAAAAAAAGGCCCAACAAAAAACAAAATTTTGCTGCTGTGCTATTTATTCACACTAGTTAAATAGTTATAGCTGCAACTTGTTTGATGTTTATTCTTTGAAAAGAATCTTTCTGCCAGTAAGTAAATGAAGTTAATGTAGGCAGTGACTCATCATGTGTACTGTAACAGTGTAAGCGAGTTATGGGAAACAATTTTGTGTACTAATATCGCATCGAAAGTGTAACTTTCAAAATTAGTCGCAATTTCAATACGATTTTTTTTTACAGGCAGTGGAGCACCGACTGGCATAACAGTATGATATTCTGGTTTGCAACTATTCCAGGATATCGGTAGATAAACGTGCAGATAAAAGTCCCAACTCCCATGACAATATTAATCGTTATGTAAATACATCTGGCTGTCAATGGTGTTTAATTTCTTGTGAAACACATATGCCACTCAAATAAAAAATTTCACTTAACAATTTTTGTATATTTACGGAAATTTTTTACGAAATATACCGTTAACTTACGAACAAGCTATTCGCAATGACGAAATACGGATCGTCTCTGTATTTCCTATAGCTTCGGGTTTCGGGAACGAACAATGCCGATTTAAACGAAGGTTTCTTCGCCACTGTGATTACAAAATAATCAGTTTTGTTGCAATTGAGATAACCATGCCACTTATAGCTATTCCTACAAACATCCTCAATAGGATCATGCACATGTTAACATATATAGGCTGCTCACGGTCAAGTGAGCACTTTGGAGGCCCTAGTTACTTTTTTCCTATCAGCCACCCCCTTTTAAAACAAGTATTGCCATGTAAGTAATAAACACAATGTATATAACTCACCTTAATCAAAAGTTAACGTCTAAGGCTACAATCAAATATGTATATTGTTATTCCTAATCAGAGGTCTTCAAAAAGTGCTCACTTTACCATGAATAGCCTACAGCAACACTTAAAACACTAAACATTACTAGACACTGAAAATGTTATGCCACATTTAAAGTAATATATTATTTAGACCTATAAGCTATGTCATTACAAAGAGAATCAAATATTATAGACTTGTTTAAATTGGTTTTTTAAAACAGTGAAAAAATGAATAACTAACTTAAAGACTTTTCCATAATGATTTTTCTAAAAGCGGAAGTAAGGAAACAATTAACTAGGAAGTTTACAGAGAGATTACATATATTTACGGAAAGTTATGTGAGATGTACGGAAAGTTCGTTACTCAAAAAAAGACTCTATAATTTTACGAACAGTTTTAAAGAATTTTTACCAGCACTTTTATGCAAATTAAGAGAAATTTTTTACTGTGTTGTTCCAATATTTACCTGTTTTCATTGACACAAATCATCATACATCCGTTACAACAAATTAGTTTGTAAAACAAATCTATCACTGGTCTCTTCCAACTGTCCCGTGAGTTGGCAACACACCTTCGACTCACCTGCTTTATCCTGGAAATCTTCACATAACTCACCGTCTTTCCACAATCTCTCACACTCACACACTCTCACACACAATGCAACATCAAGGACCATCTCGGTCCAACACTCCCAAATATTGCATAGTTCTAAAAACCCTAAAACTTGTCCCAGAACCAAGCGCTGTTTAGTAACAACTGAACTCTGAATTTTTAGCCTATTTACCGAAGGAAAGAAATGATTACGAGAAAACATTCCTGTGTGTGACTGTGTGTGTGGTTGTGTGTGTATGTTGTGTCTGGAAGTGTATTGTTCCCCCTTTTCAATTTTTGGACGCGTCAACCGAATTTCTACATATAGTGCATAGTAAGGACACCTGGATTATGTAGTTTTCAACAATGCCAGGCACTTACTTACAAAATTGTAGTAATAGTAGTAGGAAATAAAGAGTTCTGGGGCACCTGGCTGCTGGCCATGGTTCTGCAGTGGCCATCTTCGTTAACGACATGGGAAACCTCCTGCTCTGTCATTCATTGTCAGCAGCAGCCATCTTGGATTTCCCTTTTTCCCTCTGGAATTTTCCTTTTTCTTTCTGCTCTATTATTCCACATCGGGACTTCGTGCTCTTGCATTTCGATTAATTTTCTTCCAATCTGTCATTCCGATGTCGTTTTTTTCTCATGCTCTCTCATTCCTTTTTGTCTCCCATCTGTTCTATCCCTTGGGGTTTTTTCTTATATTCCTCCCTGTCTCTTTTACTTTCGCCCTGTCCTGTATCTTGCTTTTCGCGCCCTCCATCACAGTCGTCGACGTCGTTTGCTCAAGGCGGCCATTATTGATTCCGCATCCGCCACCAGCGTGTGATAAGCCATTGTTAATTCCCACGCCTGACACCAGTCGGCTGCTGTAGGTGGCAATCTATGATGCCTATGGCTGCTGCCAGAGTGTTTTAGTTCTACAGTTCGTGGCACCAAATTCATATTATAAACAGCACTTCTGATGAAGAACATGGTGGTATGGTCAAGTAAAATTTAAGTCATCTACAAGCATAATCGAAAGCCATTTCCCATTCACCAAAGTTATAGTTGCAAAATCTATAACATAGACATGGCCACCAACAAAGACGAGGATATAGTGTAAAGTACACTGTAAGCCTTCATATAAGAATAGTTGGCTACCATTTCCCACCCACCGAGGCTACAGTCACTAAATTCATAACATAGGCATCACTACCGACTACGAAAAGACCGCAGGGTCTGGTACAACTTAGCCCTTCGTACAAGCATAGTGAGCTGCCATTTCCCATCCACAGAAGCTATAGTCACCAAAATCATATCATAGGCAACACATCCGATGACAAACGGGGTGGTATGTACAATAACACTTTTAAACCCTCTTATAAGAATAGTTCCGCGATATTTCCCACCCACCGATGCTACAACCACCAAATCCATATCACATACATCACTTCCGACTGCAATCAAAGAGATGGACAAGTAGGACTAATAAAATCTGCCATAAGCATAGTTGGTCAGCAATTTTAAACCATTGAATTTCGGGAACATGTAACAACCACCCAAGCATGTAAATAAAATAAAGGTATACATACAAGTGCATTGCAAAGTTAACGTTGCATGTAGGAGTGTACGGTCTGAAATAGCACACAAATACACATCGCTTTGCACACACTCGTCAATCGCCCACCGCCGCCCTTGCCATCTGCTACCATAGGTGTCTACCAACACGGATCCTCCTCAGTGACCTCCCATCGATCACCGACATCCATGCCATATATGTATGTGAAAATATATACATAAATAAATGTTAGCATGGGTAGCATACCACAAACAACTATATGCGAAAATAGCTAGATATATACAAATGCACTTCGTGCATGATGTACATAGTCGTGGCTAATGTTAAAGTATATATATAATAATATAAACGGACACTGCCATTCCGACACAAGGGCCAGCAGCCCGCGTCAATGCTAGCATGGGTAACACTTAACAACCTGCCATATAAGGAAAAATAAAGGCGTATACAATTGCATTGATAACAAGACATACGTAGTCGCATGTTACATTAAAACATATACACATTAATACAAATAAACACCATCGGCATAATGCTAGAGTCGTACAAACCGAGTGTAAATAATATTAAACCGCACTTTACATACAAATCAGTCATGTAACATACAATAAAGGACTGGCATTTATGCAAGTACATCACAATAATGATGCAACAACGAGTCACAATATACAAAAAAAAACCCGATGGAGCCACAGTTCATAATAATGATATAATAGTATCACGCCAAAAAGTTTAGTGAATGCTAGAATGCATACCAACATGAGAAAGAACGAATGATCACAAATGACCTATCTCAAAAATGACTACAATGCATAACATGCGACACACATTATGCTACTTGTAAAAACTGTGTTCCTTTGCTTGCCACGAAACAACATGTATTTTAAAAAATTAGTCGCGCAAGAGAGACGTCACTGCTACGCGCTGATGAAAAAAGATATAAAAACAAAATGTAAAAGAAAATAGTTACAAGCACATACCAACCAAGGCAACACCATATTATACAGGAGTCTGGTGATGTACACTGTGTGTTAAACGATGCTAGACAATACCAGGTAATGTTACCACTGCATGCCGACATGAAAGTAGCCATTATGAGATCAGCCCAGCATACGTGACATTCCACTGTGATAACTGCGATGCAGTGTTTACCCGCAGTAAAAGCCTGTAAAGGCATAACAGGAAGAGAAAAGGCAATGTTTGTTGTTGATCGGGATGCAAGTGCAAGTATTACGGCAAGACATTCGCTAACAGCTCCAAAGTCAAAGGACACGAAGATAGTAACTGCTCATTTGCCATTGCCTACGAGATCTGCCCATGTGATAACTGTAGTGTGGTATATGTGAATAAGTGTGGCTTGAATACTCGACGCAGGAATTTTTCTACAAAAAGATATACCATAAATGTTTTTTCTCGCATTAATAATAAGTTGAGTGTGTAATAAATATTCCTATGTATTTTTTTTATGTCAACTCTGAAAATAAAGGTAAGTATATACATTACTTCTGTATTATTAATTTATTTTTAACCTCTGACAATATTATTTTCACCTCCATCATACATACCTGAAATGTTTTCCCATCACTAGAAAAAAATATTAACAGATTTTGTCTGTGCGTGAAAGAGAATTAATATTTAGTATAGTATCAAATCTCAAACTCAGGTCACTACACATACCTCGCAATATGACATTGAATATTTCCATATATCAGTCACATTTTAAGCACGCACACAGACAGAAAATCACATGCAAAGCTAATCAGACATAGGCAAAATATACATGCATAAATTACACACACAACAATTACACATGAACTTGTCAATCAACCTCATAAACCATCTGACCTTAATTATCATCTGTTAGCGTACACCTCATGTGACTGACACCTTGCATTCTACGATGGCTGCTTGAGCAATACATACAGATGCTTTCGCCATATTTGTTTCTCCAGTTTTCCACTAGAGTGCATGACCATTATCTGCTGCTGTCTCGGTGGTCTTCGATAAACTTCCTTTCCCCTGTCACCTGTCAGGGGGATGCCAACATCGTTTGCGTTACCGATGGTTGCTTATAGGAGCACTGGTGTCAACTCATTACCAAATTCCATTGTACAGCATTCATAACACTCGCCTATGCATGCACTGCCAACAACAAATAGCTCAAAAATTCCAGATGCACGAGATGTCGATCCAACCGCCAATGAGGGTTGCAGCTCATTCGTTCCGATAGCACAGCAAGACTACAGCAGTATGGTTCGACTGTGTGGACTAAAGGTCGCAGTAACCTCATCAGCCTAACACATGGGTTAGGGGAACCCCATGTCGATCCAACCGCCAATGAGAGTTGCGGGTCATTGGTTCTGATAGCACAGCAAGAATACAATACTATGGTTCGACTGTGAGGACTAAAGGTCGCAGTAACAGCGTCAGTCTAACACATGGGTATGGGGAACCTCATGTCAATCCAACCGCCAATGAGGGTTGCAGCTCATTGGTTCCGATAGCACAGCAAGACTACAGGGGTATGGTTCGACTGTGAGGACTAAAGGTCGCAGTAACCGCATCAGCCTAACACATGGGTTAGGGGAACCTCATTTCGATCCCACTGCCAATGAGGGTTGCGGCTCATTGGTTCCTATAGCACAGCAAAACTACAGCGGTATGGTTCGACTGTTAGGACAAAAGCTCGCAGTAACCGCATCAGCCTAACACATGGGTTAGGGGAACCTCGGGTCAATCCAACCGCCAATGAGGGTTGAGGATCATCGGTTCCGATAGCACAGCAAGACTACAGTGGTATGGTTCAACTGTGAGGACTTAAGGTCGCAGTAATAGCATCAGCCTAACACATGGGTTAGGGGAACCTCATGTAGATCCAACCTCCAATGAGGGTTGCGGCTCATTGGTTCCTATAGCACAGCAAGACTACAGCAATATGGTTCGACTGAGGACTAAAGGTCACAGTAACAGCATCAGCCTAACACATGGGTTTGGGGAACCTCATGTCGATTAAACCTCCAATGAGGGTATCGGCTCATTACTTCCGATAGCACAGCAAGACTACAGGGGTATGGTTCGACTGTGAGGACTATAGGTAGCAGTAACAGCGTCAGCCTAACACATGGGTTAGGGGAACCTCATTTCGAACCCACTGCCAATGAGAATTGCGGCTAATTGGTTCCTATAGCACAGCAAGACAACAGCGGTATGGTTCGACTATGAGGACTAAAGGTCCCAGTAATTGCATCACCCTAACACATGGGTTAGGGGAACCTCATGTCTATCCAACCGCCAATGAGGGTTGCGGCTCATTGGTTCCGATAGCACAGAAAGACTACAACAGTATGGTTCGACTGTGAGGACTAAAGGTCGCAGTAACGGCGTCAGTCTAACACATGGGTTAGGGGAACCTCATGTCGATCCAACCGCCAATGAGGGTTGCAGCTCATTGGTTCCGATAGCACAGCAAGACTACAGCAGTATGGCTCGACTGTGAGGACTAAAGGTCGCAGTAACCGCATCAGCATTGTTAGGGGAACCTCATGTCGATCCAACCGCCAATGAGTGTTGTGGCTCATTGGTCCTGATAACACAGCAAAACTACAGTGATATGGTTCAACTGTGAGGACTTAAGGTCGCAGTAATAGCATCAGCCTAACACATGGGTTAGGGGAACCTCATGTAGATCCACCTCCAATGAGGGTTGCGGCTCATTGGTTCCTATAGCACAGCAAGACTACAGCAATATGGTTCGACTGAGGACTAAAGGTCACAGTAACAGCATCAGCCTAACACATGGGTTTGGGGAACCTCATGTCGATTAAACTGCCAATGAGGGTATCGGCTCAGTACTTTCGATAGCACAGCAAGACTACAGCAATATGGTTCGACTGAGGACTAGAGGTCACAGTAACCGCATCAGCCTAACACATGGGTTAGGGGAACCTCATGTCGATCCCACCGCCAATGAGGGTTGCAGCTCATTGGTTCCGATAGAACAGCAAGACTACAGCGGTATGGTTCGACTTTGACGACAAAATGTCGCAGTATCCGCATCAGCCTAACACATGGGTTAGGGGAAACTCATGTCGATCAAACTGCCAATGAGGGTTGCAGCTCATTGGTTCCGATAGCACAGCAAGACTACAGCGGTATGGTTCGACTGTGACGACTAAATGTCACAGTAACTGCATCAGCCTAACACATGGGATAGGGGAACCTCATGTCGATCCAACCCCAATGAGGGTTGCGGCTCATTGGTTCCGATAGCACAGCAAGACTACAGGGGTATGGTTCGACTGTGAGGACTAAATGTCGCAGTAACCGATTCAGCCTAACACATGGGTTAGGGGAACCTCATGTCAATCCAACCCCAATGAGGATTGCAGCTCTTTGTTTTCGATAGCACAGCAAGACTACAGCGGTATGGTTCGACTGAGAGGACTAAAGGTCGCAGTAACCGCTTCAGCCTAACAAATGGGTTAGGGGAACCTCATGTCGATCCAACCGCCAATGAGGGTTGCGGCTCTTTGGTTCCGATAGCTCTGCAAGACTACAGCGGTATGGTTCGACTGTGAGGACTATAGGTCACAGTAACAGCATCAGCCTAACACATGGGTTAGGGGAACCTCATGTCGATCCAACCGCCAATGAGGGTTGCGCCTCATTGGTTCCAATAGCACAGCAAAACTACAGCGGTATGGTTCGACTGTGAGGACTAAAGGTCGCAGTAACAGCATCAGCCTAACACATGGATTAGGGGAACCTCGTTTCAATCCAACCGCCAATGTGGGTTGAGGCTCATCGGTTCCGATAGCACAGCAAGACTACAGTGGTATGGTTCGACTGAGGACTAAAGGTCGCAGTAATAGCATCAGCCTAACACATGGGTTAGGGGAACCTCATGTCGATCCAACCGGCAATGAGGGTTGCGGCTCATTGGTTCCTATAGCACAGCAAACCTACAGCAATATGGTTCGACTGAGGACAAAAGGTCGCAGTAACAGCATCAGCCTAAAACATGGGTTAGGGGAACCTCATGTCGATTCAACCGCCAATGAGGGTTGGGGCTCATTGGTTCCTATAGCACAGCAAGACTACAGCAATATGGCTCGACTGAGGACTAGAGGTCACAGTAACAGCATCAGCCTAGGATTAGGGGAACCTCATGTCGATCCCACCGCCAATGAGGGTTGCAGCTCATTGGTTCCGATAGAACAGCAAGACTACAGCGGTATGGTTTGACTGTAAGGACTAAAGGTCACAGTAACCGCATCAGCCTAACACATGGGTTAGGGGAACCTCATGTCGTTCCAACCGCCAATGAGGGTTGCGGCTAATTGGTTCCAATAGCACAGCAAAACTACAGCGGTATGGTTCGACTGTGAGGACTAAAGGTCGCAGTAACAGCATCAGCCTAACACATGGATTAGGGGAACCTCGTTTCAATCCAACCGCCAATGTGGGTTGAGGCTCATCGGTTCCGATAGCACAGCAAGACTACAGTGGTATGGTTTGACTGTGAGGACTTAAGGTCGCAGTAACCGCATCAGTCTAACTCATAGGTTAGGGGAACCTCGTGTCGATTCAACCACCAATGAGGGTTGCAGCTCATTGGATCCTATAGCACAGCAAGACTACAGCAAAATGGTTCGACTGAGGACTAAAGGTCACAGTAACAGCATCAGCGTAACACAGGGGTTAGGGGAACCTCATGTCGATCGAACTCCAATGAGGGTTGCAGCTCATTGGTTCCGATAGCACAGCAAGACTACAGGGGTATGGTTCGACTGTGAGGACTAAATGCCGCAGTAACCGATTCAGCGTAACACATGGGTTTGGGAAACCTCGTGCATCATGTAAAACCATTCAATACATGTAAAATTAAGTCACATGATAATAAATCCCCAACTTATATGTAAGTGCGCTACGAGCTCGATGTCGTACCAAACCTCTACTATAAAAAAAAGACCTAAGAGTTACACAGTTCATAATAGCGATATCAGTGTTTATATTGCATCGAGAACTGTAGTAAAAAAACGTGGGAATACCTGGCAGCAGGAAAAGAGCATTTGTACACAAGGAGCAACCTAAAAAAAATTCTCCAATACGTCAAGTGCAGTGCAATATTTACCAGCGGTGATAATTTGAAGATTCATCACAGGTCTGGTAAAGACTGTGTTCCTTTGCTTGCCACTAAACATCATGCATTTAAACCATTGGTTATGGAAGAGAAGATGGCACTGCTACACATTGTTTAACAGATTAAAAAAATTAATGAAAATAAAAAGTTATTAATGCCTACCAACCGATGAATGTTGTGCGAGCAACGAACTCTGAATGTTATGTTAGCCCAAAAAAAATTACAAGTCAAGAAGCACGGGATCAGAGTCTTTACAAGTTGCGTAATGTGTATCACACTTGATGCATTGTAGTCATTTTTGAGGTTGGTCCTTGTGATAATTTGTTCTTTCTGATGGCATGCATTCTAACTTGGCGTGTTAGTAACACTGATATGACTATTAATGACTGGCTCTGTCGAATATTTTTTTATATATTGTGACTCGTTATTGCATCATGCTCGTAATGTATTAGCATATATGCCAGTCCTTTATCGTATGTTACATTACTGATTCTTCATGCACAGAGCAGTTTCGTATATTTTTAACTCGGTTTCCCTCACCCTCGCATTAGACTGATGGTGTTTACTTGTATTAACATGTACATATTTTAATGTAACCTCCGACTACATATGTCTTGTTGTCGGTGCAATTGTAAACCTATTTATTTTTACTTATATGGCTGGTTGTTAAGTGTTACCAATGCTATTGTTGACTCGGCTGCCGGCCCTTGTGTCGGACTGATGGTGTTCGTTTATATATATATATATATATATATATATATATATATATATATACAGTGAAACTTCCCTTAACGGACACTTCTCAAAAGCGGACAACTCTCTTGAGCGGACAAATTCTGATTCCCCGGCATAGTCCCATTCGTTTCTTCATATTAAATTCTTCTATAAAGCGGACACTCCCTATAACGGACGCGGACAGCTCTTTCGTGTATATTCTGACCCCAAAAATCTCCCAAAAGCGGACATCAGCTTCCCGGAAAGGAATGTTTTCTGAGAAAAGCCTTCAGCGGCCTCCCGGAAAGGAATGTTTTCTGAGAAAAGCCTTCAGCAGCCTTACGGAAAGGAACGTTTTCTGAGAAAAGCCTTCTCCCCTCTGTTTGGTTTGCCTGCCACCAACATCCTTTGTCTCAAATTCCTAGATTTCAATCGCGCCACACTGTACAAACATGTTTACCTCTTAAGTTTGTTTCCGATTTTCGAGCGATAAACACAGCTCTAATATGCCTCCCCGTGTGCGTTTGACACTTAAAGCAAAAAGTGGAAATAATTAAAGCCAGTGAACGTGAAAAACTAAGTGTGCGATACTGCGCTGCAAAATTCAAAATAGGAAAGACTCAGGTGAGTGAGATTATAAAAAATAAAAAGGAAATTTTAGATAGATTCAGCAAACACGGAAATGACGAATCCCGTAGATCATTTCCAAAAACGGCCGGTTTGAGCATTGACGATGCAGTTTTCAAATGGTTTTGCCGTGCTCGGGCTGCAAACATTCCACTTACCGGTCCGATCATTCGAGAAAGGCCTTAGAAGTTGCAAAAAATGTTGGTCAAATGGATTTTAAAGCCTCTGTAGGATGGCTCGACAAATTCAAATCTCGGCATAAGATATCTTGTAAAACCATTAGTGGAGGAGGGGCCTCAGTAGACACAGAAGTACGTAGTACAAAACCGGACAGAGAAGCTTCAACAATATTGCGTTGGTTTTGAACCCAAAAACATTTAAACTGCGATGAGAGCGCCTTATTTATTAGAGCACTTCCGGATAAAACCATGCAGTTGAAAAATGAGCGTTGTCAAGGAGGAAAAGTTTCAAAGGAGCGTTTAACTTTGCTCTTATGCACAAATATGCTTGGTGAATTTGAAAACCCTCTGGTCATAGGAAAGTCAAAAAATCCTCAGTGTTTCAAAGGTATCGATATCAATTTGTTGCATGTGGATTGGCATTCTAATTCTAAGGCGTGGATGACCAGAGATGTTATGAACATTTGGTTGACAAAATTGAACAACAAAATGATTCTACAAAATCAAAAAATAGTTTTATTTATGGATAACGCAGCCTCCCATCCCAATACAAATTTCAGCAATGTGGAAATTGTATTCCTCCCACCGAATACAACTGCTACATGCCAACCTTTGGACCAAGGGATTATAAAGAACTTCAAAACTCACTATAGAAAGTGTGTTTTGAAGCACCTGTTGGCCAACATGGACAATGCGACATCGTCAAGTGATCTTGCAAAGAAAATTAACATCCTGGATGCGATTCACTGAATAACGTCCTCCGTGAAAAAAATAAGCAAAGAAACTGTGTTACATTGCTTCATAAAGTCGGGATTCGTAAATTCCAGCGATGAAGCCGCAAATCTACAAGATGTTGATGAAGATGGAGAACTTCAAGACCTGCTAACATCATACGGCCCGACGAGCGAAACAACGTACGCCGACATCGATGGAAGTCTGGTCACAGAAAATAATTCTCTGAAAGTTGCAGATCTTATTCGTGAAGGTACGTAATCATACAGTTATACGTACACATATGTACGTAATAATGTTTTTGTCTTTAAAAAAAATTAATTTTTCATTTGTTTACATTTCAGAGGAAAGCCTAAATGACGAAGAAATTTTACGAGAGTCAGAAGTGGAGGACGATGACCCACCGATGAAGGCTGAAAAAGTCTTGATACAAATTAAGCGGGTCAGAAATTTTTTTATCTCAAACAGTGACGCTGAGAGACTTGACTTAGTATTGAGGATTCAGTCAAATGTTGAAAATAAAATTCTTACTAACAGAATAAATCAATCAAAAATAACAGACTTTTTTTAAGTGTTAATTTCTGTCATAAATTTTATTGCTTCATAAATATTTTAAATTGTTTTTATACATTTTTAAGATAATGCACGTATGTAATACGTACATACCTACTACTGTACATACAGTAGTTGTTTTCTGTACTCCGTGTTGTGAAATAAATTGCCTTTTTCACGTAAATATGAACATAATTTATTATTTACCTATGGCACATCTTGTATGTTTGTATGTATGTACAATTTAAAACATTATTTTCATTTTTCTCCCAAAAGCGGACACTTCTATATAGCGGACAATATTTCATTCCCCAGGGGTGTCCGTTATATGGAAGTTTCACTGTATATATATATATATTACCATTACTCAAGACTATGTACATCATGCACGCATCGCATTTGTATATATCTTGTTTTTTTTTGCATATAGTGGACTGTTGTATGTTACCCATGCTAATGTTTATTTATATACATATTTTCACATAAATATATACAGCCTAAATGTCAGTGGGGGAAGGGAGGCTGGCTGTCACTGAAGGGGATTCTAGTTGGTAGACACCTGTGGTAGCAGACAGGAAGGGTGGAGGTGGACGATTGACGAGTGCATGCAGGCCGATGTGTATGTGTTTGCTATTTCAGACCCTTAATTCCTAAATACAGTGGTAACTTTGCAACACACTTGGCAGAACATCATTAGTTTCTTTACATGCATGGATGGTTGTTACATTTTCTCGAACTTCGATGTTTTGGAAATGTTGAGCAACTAGCTTATAACAGTGCTTAAGTCTTAATTGCCAATCTCCATGGCTGTAATCGGAAGCGATGTCTGTGATATGAATTTGGCTGTCGTAGCTTTGGTGGGTGAAAAATATCGGGCAACTATCCTACCAACCTGTTTGTCGTCGGAGGTGATGCCTATGATATGAATTTTGTGAATATAGCTTCTGTGGACGGGAAATGGCAGCCAACTATTCTTATACGGAGGGCCAAGTTGTACTTGAACCCGCAGTTCTTTTCGTCGTCAGAGGTGATATCTATGTTCTGAATTTGGTGGCTGTATCTTAAATGGTTTCTAAATTACAGATAATTTTGCTTATAAGTGGGCTTAGGGAATATTTGCCTGTACGACCCTTTTCGTCATTCGGGTGATACCTATGTTATGAATCTGGTGGCTCTATCTTAAATGGCATGGAAATTACAGGCAACTATGCTTATAGGTGGGCTTACGGTGTACTTGACATGCGCGCGCAGTGCGAGTCTAGGCTAGCATGCATGGGCAGGAATCGCTCCATGTTGTACAAGTGGAATGACAGATCATGAGATGTCAGTCATTTAGTCAGTCAGGATGTCATGTGAAATTACACCAGAAGGAATATGAGAAAACCAAGGTGGAATGACAGAACATTAAATTATAACTTTTACACATATAAGAGGTGTGCTGTGCCTGCAGTCTTTTATGCGATGATGATGAGTTTATTGTCTGGAGAGTGTGTGGGCCGATGCGAGCATTTACTATATTTTATCTCCTAACCATGCAATGGTGATTTCATATATATAATGGCGAGGCCAGTCCACATTATGTTTTCGCACATGTCTGGA
>NQII01005300.1:112339-123278 GCA_002778355.1 Clitarchus hookeri
TATATATATATTCGATGTTACACACACTCTTCTCCTAGACGTCACAGTGGTCTTGTGGTCAAGACGCTTGCTGTTGACCCAAGTGGTGCTGGAACGATCCCGCACGCTTTTCGCATTTTTTAAGTTCCAAAGCACCTACTGACTAAAAAAATCCCACCGCTCCTGGGAGCTGCTGTTTGAGCTCAACTACCCGGTGCTAGTACGCTCTTGCTGGTGATAAATGAAGCAACACACATGCACAAAATGGCCGCATCGATACCAGCACTCCTAGCTGCGTACTGTAGAACTTCAAACACTCTGGCTTCGGGCAAAGGAATCAAATATTGTCCCATACATTCGCCGACTGGCTGCAGGCGTGGGAATCAATGATGGCTTATCACACTCTGGTGGCAGATGCGGGGATCAATAATTGCCACCTGCAGCAGACGAATGGTGGCGGTAATTAAAGATGGCAACCTACATCAGACGATGTCGATGTCAGTGATGGAAGGCACGAAAAGCAAGAGAGAGAAAAGGGCGAAAATAAAAGAGAATAGGAGGAATATGAGAAACCCCCTACATCCACCCAGACAGAATGGACAGGAGACAGGAAAGAACGAGAGAGCTTGAGAAAAAATTTCGGAATGACAGAGCGGGATAAAACTAATCGGAATGCAAGAGCACGAAGTGCCGAGAGGGAATGATAGAGCAGGAGAGAAGAAGGGAGATTCCAGAGGGAAAAAAGAAATACAAGATGTATAATGCTGATGGGGAATGACAGAGCAGGAGGTTTCCATGTGGTGTTATCAAATACGGTCGCCATGGCACTGCGGCCAGCAGCCGAGTGCTGCAGAACTCTCTATTTTCTACTACTGGCAGTTTAATATTTATGGCGATATGTAATATCTCAGGTATAATTCAACCAATTTAAACCAAATTATGTATGCTGGCAAAATGTCATGAAAACATTAAATTTTGAAAAAGTATACTGCTGTTAGTCCACCATTTTGGAAGATAGCCCTAAAACAATTAACATTTTACATTATATCTCGAAAATTATTAAAGAAATTCTCAACACATTTTGCATGTAACTATTACTATGACAGATCAGGAAAACACAATTGATTAAACTTGATAAGAACGTGTTTTCAAAATGGCACCCATAGAAGTATTTTAGGTGTGTTTGGTATATCTACTATACCATTTAACCAATTGTGACCAAATGTTGTATGTTCAATGAATCTATTACAAGCATAATACACGACCAAACATAGTCACTTTTATCAGCCATTTTGTAAAATAGCGCTACATGAATCAATAAAGTTTAATGTCATATATCGGTAAACAATGAACCGATACATCCCCCAAATTTGCCAAACAAGAAGTACTGTAGCAGATGATGTTACAGGGCATGTTTTAAATACGTCAGGCACTTTTTTTCAAAATTGCGGCCACATAGGATTCTTAGTAACCACGTAATAAAATCCACCTTAACTTTTTATGTTGGCAGTAGATATTACAACTATGAACTGTATCTACACAAAGCATCTTTTATCCGCCATTTTGTAAGACAGCTTTACACGAATAAATGAAGTTTTTATATAGTATATTGGGAAACAAAGGACCAACTCCTATCAAATTTCACAAACGAGTATTATTACAGCATATGATGTAAAACGGTACGTTTTAGTACGTCAGGCACTTATTTTCAAAAAAAGTGGACATATAGCAATTTAGCTTAGAATGCTATATCGTCGAGACCATGTAATCAATTCCAAATTAACTTTGTATGCCGGGAGTAGATATTACAACTATCAACTGTATTTACACGAAGCATATTTGTCCACCATTTTCTAAGATAGCACCATACGAATAAGTAAAGATTTTGTCATATCTTGGGAAACAATTTTTCGATTCCTACTTAATTTAACAAACAAGTAGTACTGCGGCAGATCATGTAAAAGGGTAAGCTTTAAGTATGTTAAACATTTATTTTCCTAAAAGGAGGGAAGGGCCTTAATACACATTTTAGCCTAGTATACTTTATCGTCGAAACGATGTAATTAATTCCAACTTAACTTTGTATGACGGCAGTATCAATTACAACCATCAAACTTGTCTGTACAGAGCTTAATTTACCAACCATATTGTAAGTTAGCCCCATTATAAAAATTAAGTATGTATGTCATATCTCTGGAAAGAATCAAACTATGCTTACCAAATTTGGCGAAGAAGTTGTATTATGGAAGGCCATATAGCTATATGTATTTTTTTTAAGTGTGAGAGATGCTTGTTTTTAGAATGGCAGATGCAAAATCATTTTAGCTTAGTGTGCAATATCTAAGAAACATTGTAATCGATTTTAACATAATTTTGTATACTGGCAGTATACTATAATCGAATGTGCTAATACATAAATAACTTATCCTCCATTTATGAAGATTATCATATTAAAAATATGGAAGTTTTATGCTATATCTCAAATACCTATTTACTGATTTCCACAAAATTCTTCACACTAGTAGCACAATGGTAGGCCATGTAAACTTACACATTTTAAGTGGCTCAGTGACTTATTTTCAAAATATTTTAGAATAGTAAATCCTATCATTCGAAACATTGTCGGGTTTACTATGATAAAAGGAGCGCATGCGTCGCGATGAAGCAGTGGTGTCTGGTACCACGGCCGAATGTATAGCCATGATGGCGCCCCGAAAGAGAAAGTGTCTCGATGGTAAAACATGGCAAACCAATGAAGCAGAAAGAGCGTTGGAAAAATCTATGCGACATTCGAGGACGTTAAAACTCGAATATTACTAAACGAATATAAGGCGGGAGAAAGTATAACTATTTTTAGTTAGCGAAGAAAGATATTTGATATTATGGTAGAGGGTAAGATCAACTGAACTGCGTTGCACGGCATCGCCTTGTAAATATCTCTACACTTCCGCATTTCCAGCATGATGAAGTCTGGATAATTCTCGCAATGTAAATGCAATGGAAGGGCCTTTTTAAAACCCTGGCCCTGAAGTTCAACTTTGTACCGCTACGCCTGGCTCTCGAGGTGCAAGCCACGTGAATACCTGGCATAGATATACACGCATGATTCAGAGGCGCGAATTCCGGTGGATACAATGCGACGCCAACAGTAACGATGTTATCGCCTCAGAATATTACGATTCCAAATGTAACTGAAATCCACTTAGAGCTCATACCTCCATATTAATTTCATGAAAAACGAGAGCTGGTTCGGTGTTAAGTGTGTAGTTACGAATATTACTATCAATCAATGGACACTGAAAATTATTACAAACATTAATATACTACTACTTTGCAACATCTTACTCAAATTATCACAAAGTGAAATTAACATATTTTATAATTAATCAATCAAACATGGTGATTTTAACGACACGTTGAAACATGGAAACCTTGTAATTGGCCATGAGTAGTGTTCCAGCGGGTGTTGACTGTTGATATTACAGTACAAGCACTTGTTCGCAAGGAATCCTTCATAGGTTGATCTCATCAACGCTCAGTTAGCCGCGAACTAGTTACACAATGAGGTGCAGGGGAAAAAAGAATAAACTCGTGCACACAGACATTTTGGTTGTCAATATTACAAATATGTTAACAGTTTTTGAACGAATAGTTTCTAAGATATCGGTTGCAAGCAGTAAATTTCTCTGCGGCACTCTCTCCCAAAATGGTGAAGAAATTATGTAACCATTTCACTGCAAACTTGGTCTAAGGTTGTTAAATAGATTTAGATGTATGAAAAATGATACCTTTAACTTTTAGTCAAATCACGGTAAAGTGCGCACTTTTGAAAGCGCTCTCATTTGGAATAATTGTAATTAAATATAATTTATTTTAAGCCCTAAACGTTAACTTCCGAGTGCGGTGGAATTTGTTTATTACTTACATTACAGTATTTATTTTAAAAGATGGTTAAAGGTTTAAAAAAAATGGCTGATAGTAAAAAGTAAGTAGGACCTGAAAAGTGCTCACTTCACCGTGAACGGTGTATACAAGTATACGTGTAAGCCTATACAGCGTTAAAAGAAGCACTTTACAGTCAACTGCGCTCTCTCACAAGCTGGTTTCAGCAGCTATAGCTTAGAAGACAGTACAACCTGCGTGCGGGTCCCAGTGTCCAAATGACGTTTTAAATATACAAATAACATCATGTAAACCTTGTTATATTATCTTGTTTTTGAAGTTTCCTAATGTTTCGTTTACAAAGAGCTCATGCGCAAACAATATGCTTCCNTCCGATCGAACCAGGTGTTTGATCTTTAGCGTTTACAAAGAGCTCATGCGCAAACAATATGCTTCCTCTTTTCTAGAGCTTTTGTTCTAACTTTACAGTAGCATGAACTATGAAGGCTGCGTACAACTCAGGACACAGACTACTTACAACGAAACGGAAAATTTTTACTCTTATTATTGCATTGCAAAAATGTCTTTAAATGTAGCTATAAAATGAATGCTCGATTTCAGAAAAAAATAATTTCTGTTTCCACACGAATGATATTCTATTGATGTAATTTCCCTGTATTTTGATTTCATATTTGCCGCTAACATGAAGAGCTTAACTGGTCATATGGTAAATCCTTATTACAGGCAATTCAAAAAATACAAAAGTAAACAGAAATACATCTCTGTCGAAAAAAAAAGTTACTCAAAATGTTAGCAAATACAGTTAAGCAGGATTGTTCCGTGGTTTTTATATGTCGTCTTGTACAAACTTGTGGAGCCGGATTAACATTTATAGCGTTGATTTCTGTCCCACGCACTCTAGATGTGTTCAGACTCGAACTGCGCGCGCCGGTGTCGCAACACGAGCAGTTGGCACCGTGTCTTCCATAGCGGAAAGAGAAACTTCTTAGTTTTGTATTTCATCCGGGCACTATTCTAATTACGTAATATATGTGGCTTTTAATGTTCATGCATGGAAATAAATTAAAAAATACTTTCTTAATCTTACGTCAAAACCCAGTTTCACAGTTGTTTTGGAAGTCACAAATAATAAAAATTGTAACTGACTTGCGTTAGATAATTTATACTAAAAAACAATGCCATGTACTATCTCAAGTTATGTCAGAGAAAAAGTTTACTCCTCTCTAAATTGTTGAATATAAATAAATTATGACTTGTTTAGTTATTTTCTTACAATTGGGTTGACTTACTTTGTGTTTTCGAAAATGAGTATAACTGGGATGATAAAAATAATGGAATTTTTATATATATATATAAAGTTATAGGAATAACATAACATGTAATATCTGTAAGTTGAACTGTGCCATGCTCGAATACAACAGTTTTTGATATCAAATACCTATAGCAGTGAGTGTCAGCGCGACGTCGCATGGTTGAGAGAGAGAGAGATATATACAGAGAGATGAGAGGTTTCGATCGGTACTTAACAACGAAATCTTAATAGTCGGTTAGTGTGGAATGAGGTGAAGATGGAGCGGCAAAGGAATGAAAATGGGGGGGGGGAGAAAGGAGAAAACCGCACAATCACAGGCTGGCCACTGCATTACTGTCGCAGGTATTTCGCGGTCACCAGGACACTTCCTCAATATACTTATGAAAAAAGTTCCTGCTCTTAACTGCGTATGTTTTAAACGGACATGCTGGCCAGCATAGTGAACTTGGCATCTGCGTAGGAAAGGTAATTCCATGTTGTAACATAGTATTCAAAGTGCGACGTTCAGCATTTTGACACTGAATTTATTTATTTCAGTTTCTGTTTTATGAACATAGTAAGAATTAGCACATTATTGGCGATTTCCTAAAATTTTCATGGTCACGCTCGATTGACGCATTAATAAAATTATAGAGCCGAGAACACAAATTCGCAGAGTGAGTCCTGAGCAGGGCGTCATGTACCTGCCCCCTTCCCCTGCTCCTACTGAAATGTCAGACAGGCAGTCCCTTCAACATGATGCTCGATTATTAGCCATTTTAAAAAAGTTGCGCCACCACAATGTATTCTTTTACCACAGTTCTTCTGTCAGTGAAAAAAAAATTGTAAACAACTGCCGTGAGATCAATGCACATGTGTTCTGGCCTGTTCCTTTTGTTTCCATTCATGGCAGGCACAGAAAAGCTGACGTTAGCTCAGTCCATTGTTATGGTCAAATTATATTAATGAGAAGATGTTTATTTAATTCGAAGAAGGGGGTAGTGGACTTCAGTGTAACGTCTTTCGTGATACGGAATTGTTTCACAGCTCTTCTTACGAGACGCTATCAATTTGAATTGCATATTGTTTTGATGGCGCAGTGGAAGATTTTGCTCCTACGAGAGTAACGTAAAATTACTCTAATTTGAAAAAATGTTTAATTCACCGAAATAAGAAAACGCGATAAATATGCCGCTGTTCCTACCCATGCGAGTAATAAACGCACACAGTAAATATTCCCAGTGAAATTAATCTGACCCACTTAAATCGTCAGATTTTCAATATATTGGACATGTCTATATAAGTTATTTTATACTATAAAACAAAGTGTTTTTAGAACACGTGCATTTCAAACATTCTAAAAACTGTTTCGAAATACATTATTTAGAAAACACGCTAACTTACAGTTTGTTTTCGGTTGTCCCTAATTGCAATTCCTGAACACTTGCATGATTACTCCACTAAAACACATTTATTTACGACTTATACTAAATAATTACCAAAGGTGTCCAGTTAATACCACATTTTCTGTGTTTCCTGAAACTAACAAACTTAAACTTTGGAACGTAAATATGTTTGTGGTGCTTGATCACGGTTAAGGAAAATGGCGGACGAAGATATGAAACGGAAAACCACCTTCAGACGTAGAATGTTGTCTAAATGACATCGACACATAGACATCAGTGAGGAACGTTGAGCAGTTCCTGAATAAAACCTCTTCTACTGCAGTTTTGCAGCGGCATAAGTAAGGACCACGTGACGTTTTAGTAGCTGAGTGATTTGTGACTGTGCATGTTGCAGATACGGAATATTCCCATTGGGACACTACACGTCAGTACACGTACTGAGTAACGTCACTACTCGCTTCTCTCAACCATAAAGGCGTGATTGGCACACATTGTCATGTTATGAACCATTTTCAAACAATGAGCTGTCGAATGCGCAGAGCAGTTAAATCCCGGGGAAGACACTGAGTGTATTGGGGTGCGGCATTCCTTGTTCAAGGAACTTCTCATGAACATCCTTCTTGTGCAACATGTCCGCGACAATCGTTACGTTCATCTGCTTCCACAAGTGCCAATGTTTACCATAAACATATGACGTGGCCAGGTAGGTATCTGCGGCCAACTGTCACTACTGCATAATCGTTTTTGCTCTGTCAAAAAATCCCGTATAGTAAAGCAAAATTTGACGAAAATGTACTGTTAATGTACGCAAACGTGGTCCGTAATGACGAAAAATGGAGCTCAGTTTCGTAAATATAAAATATGTAGCGTCTCCTTATCGTATTCCGAGAACGAACAATTCCGAATGTACTCAAAACTTTATTCGCCACTTTAACCAGAAAATTATCGTTTGTGTATCTGTTAGGATATCCATACCACTTAGACACATTCCTTAAACATCATAAAGTGTGATGCCACTTAGTTGCCTGCGAGTTAGTAACACTCACACATTGCAAGCAACTAAAACAATTGCGTACGTCACATTAGTACAAATAACATCTTTATACCCAAAAATGGCACAAGAAGGACTTGGGTGAGTAATAAAAATCATGAACTCCAAAACGTGATTTAGTCGTAAACTCTTCATATTAAAATGAAAGTCCAGAAAATAATTATCAAATTTACGGAGACGTCCCGTCAACTCACGGAAAGTTCTGTGAAAATTACGTTAGTCCGTTTTAGAAAAAGTAATGTGTCAGTAATTTTACGGAGTGTTGTGGAGAAATTTGACCAGTCCATTTTCGTAAACTGATGGAATTTATTTGATCAGTGTGAGCGCGTTTATAGACACGTGCATCGGCAGTAATGTGTGATGCACTGCGGTTGCTTATTCATAACTGTAGACTGCCTGTGCACGCAACAGGCGACAACCCCAAGGTATTGCGACCACTCACGAATGTGCTGCGAGACACGTATCAGGGTCGCTTCACGATGCGTTCCGCGTACCTAGCTGCGTAGGCGACGTCTGTAAAGAACGTATACGTAAAAAAGTGTGCTTCATAATTAATGTACTCGTCTTATGTTCAACCAACCAACCACACACTATTAGAAATTGTCTTGATTTTGGCGAGATAGTTATTTATTACATTTTGGATGTACTTTTTTATGTGCAAAAGAAAAGAAAAATGTCAAGTTTTCTCTTTGTTAATATCTTAAAATAGATACAGTAAACCATTTCCTATTTTTTTTTCTCCCTGCAATTTTATTTGTTGAAGGCGTTATTGACACGACATGAAATAAAATCTCGCCAATTCGAGCACGTCTACACGATTACCACGAACCAAGGCTATAAAGAACACGTGACTGTTTTCATCTTGTTCCGCGCACGTTAATAATGCACACGTTTCTCGTGGTGAACGGAATCTCGCACACATGGTGTGAGGTCCGCTGCAGGGCTCAGTTGTAGTGGTTGGCGTGTCTCCTAGGGAAGAACGAGGTGCGTGTGAATAGCAAGGAACAAAGCCTGCAACATGTACCGCCCGTCGCTGGTCGTCGCACCTTTATCACTTTAATTATTGGCCCCCGTGTAACCCCGGCCACCGTAACACCATCATTTCTTTGTCCTTGACCAGGAAACTCCTCTACACAAATAGGTTCATTGTTTGACCGTAGAGTTTATTAGGATATTATTAAAGTGAATTATATACTTGGTAAGAAAATAACATTATTATAATACTTAACTCTATTGACTAAAGTTGTAATATGTAATGCAGAAAGCTGAATTTAATTGAGACACGGCCGATTTAGCATTAGTGATTGGTATTAGCTCGCAGCCGGCCGGCCGGTAATACGTGTTTCTCAGTACAGTAAGCGTGCCCGGTGTGTTGTGAACTAGAGCCGTAACAAACCGCATGTATGAGTTTTCCGTGACGCTTGACATTCTCAATACTTACTCCCGAAAATCCCCTAAACGAGTCTTGTTGCATCATTTTGCTACGGTCGCTGCACGAACTCTCTCGGTCATAAGACAATAATTGTTTACAGGCGCTGCCAAAAGAATGTATAGGCCTACCAAAAACCACTTGATTAGACTAAATAACCCATGTGGTTTTAATTACAATTTATTTTAAAAGCAGACATGTTTGTGTGTTTTGAGCGCAACAATTAATGAGAATTAGCAATTTCTTGTTTCGATAATTTGGTTAGCTACTATTCGAATTTGGATCAATATGATTTTATAGTATTTTCTAAAAATTCATAAGTTCTTATTTGACGAAATTTGAATATCATCTAAATGTAACATAATATGCTTTTATTAGTCCAAAGAAATTTAACTTTGTATTTATTGTTTTCTGTTTCATTTTTCGGTTGTCATGACTATAGCTTTTCATTGCCAAAAAAAATGGCACAGAAAAGTATTTTCAACCTCTCTCAAAAGAAAAAATGAATTAAAATTTTCGATGTTTTACTTAAAAACGATTACCAAACAAAAATTCGGTTCTGGTCCTCCACAAGGCAAAATGATTCACATAAGGTTTGTGTGCAGCTTATTATGCCGTATATACGAGACTTAGTTCGATTCTAGCCTCGACTGTATTGGCATTATAGACAGTAACGAAAGTAACGAGTAACGAGAAACAAATGCTTAATGAGTATTCAGTTCAGGAGTACCGAATACATACGGGTACAAATTTCGTCGTTACTTTTACCGTACCATTGTGGACCAATATAGCACAGTAGAAGTACGGAGACCAGTACAAGTGGTATTTATGCAGTTGTGGATATAGGTGACTAACTTATAAATTTTCTTGAATGCCAGTAAAATATATACCGACCTAAGCGTGTCAAGAGCGTGATAACTGCAGCCTTTTGTTTTTTTTTTAGAACCAAATATATAAAGACTAGAAAGGTTTTTGCCAAGTATACTTGCAAAAATTACATCAAAGTAAGGCGCTTGCTTTTAGCTGTTTTTTTCTTCCTGTTGTATGTACTTGAAAACTCTACCTATTGTTTAGATGTTTATGATCGGACTTGTTCCACCGCACGCAGAAGTGGTGTGCCTGCCTGTTAACGGAAGTATTTCATGCAAACACCGATCCCTATGGCCTAACTCAGAAGTTAAGAAGTAGCTACTTGACTGTGGTCACATCGGCCTGTAACGAGAGAAACCTGTAAGAGTCCACACAGCATAATGGAAGCCATCCTGCCAGTAGTCAAGTAGTAGCTACTTGACTGTGGTCACATCGGCCAGTAACGAGAGAAACCTGTAAGAGTCCACACAGCATATTGGAAGCCATCCTGCCAGTAGTCAAGTAGTAACAACTTGACTGAAGACGCATCGGCCAGACACGAGAGAAACCTGTACGTGTCCACACAGCATATTGGAAGCCATCCTGCCAGCAGTCAAGTAATAGCTACTTGACTGTGGTAACATAGGCCAGTAACGAGAGAAACCTGTACGAGTCCACACAGCATATTGGAAGCCATCCTGCCAGTAGTCAAGTAGTAGCTACTTGACTGTGGTCACATCGGCCAATAACGAGAGAAACCTGTAAGAGTCCGCACCGTGTATTGATAGCCATCCTGTCAGTAGTCAAGTAGTAGCTACTTGACTGTGGTAACATCGGCCAGTATCGACAAAAAACCTGTACGTGTCCACACAGCATATTGGAAGCCATCCTGCCAGCAGTCAAGTAATAGCTACTTGACTGTGGTAACATAGGCCAGTAACGAGAGAAACCTGTAAGAGTCCACACAGCATATAGGAAGCCATCCTGCCAGTAGTCAAGTAGTAGCTACTTGACTGTGGTCACATCGGCCA